>DVPR01000610.1:0-13141 GCA_018239345.1 Oxynetra stangelandi
GCACGTGTTCGTCGCTCGACTCCGGGCTGCGTCTATTTGCAGTAAATGGGTCAAGCCGGGCCCAAGTTAGCTGCAAGAACGAATACAAAAAGAGTAAAGCGCGCGCGCCCGCTGCCACCGAGCGCCGCGCGTGGCGACTTAACGAGCGGTTCACTTGTGCTCAGTGGGTTTGTTGTTCCGACCAGCACTCACGTTACCCTGACCGGTGACGGTAGAACTCTTTTATGCATATCTTTAATCCGATGTTAAAGTGAAATATCTGAATCTGAAGATTGACCTGTGAAGTGCAACTGCTTTTCTATTTTTCAAGAATATTTTCAGCGTTAGGCAACGTGGTTTATACACATTATTAGCCGTCCTCAAAAAACGTATACATATGCAATTGCTATGAAACAAAAACGTTACAAGCATTTGGTTAACAAAAAATATAATATAATGCCGATTCGCTGTCAAACTGGCGCTCAAGTGACGTCACATTGCCCATTGAATGATCACTTTATGTAGGTTAATATGTTACGAAACATACCTTGTTGGGTTTATAAATACCTAAAGTGTAACTTGAAACGTACTAGCGTGTTTAAATGTGACTGATTTTTTAGTAAATTGTTGATAGAGAATCAAATTACATTCTTACTCCAGGTGTAATAATATAGCGGTACAACTCTCCCTTTTAGGTATTCTGGATCTTCAAGAGAGATTCATAAAGATTTGTCCCTCGGAACAACGGTTCATAAGTAATACAATAAAAACAATACAAAATAATGAACAAAATTTCCAAAAAGTTCAGTTGCTACGGGCCTTGTGGTCTCGTCGTATCACTTTGTTGAACATCAACAGCGTCATTATAATTATTATTATCGTCAACATATTGCACAAAATCATAATTACTTTTGGATATAGATAATTAAATCGGTGTAGAGAATTATAATCAAAATTTCATAATACCTACGTTCGTACTTTTTGCGTGCATAAAATACATACCTACAACTCAACGCGAACAGTATTTCTTTTTCACATACATAAAGTATTCTGAGAAGAACCTGCACTTAACGATGTGAATTGATTCTTCTGCGCGTCGGAGGTTGGACGGAAACTTTGTGGAGTGTGAAGTATGAGTTCAAGTGATCAAGGTTGGCTCGCCGTAAAAGAATAGTGGTCGACATTGGTCGGCATTTATACACATAATTTAAATAACATTATTGTACGTATATTATTATATACATTACGGAAGTGTCGCCTTGTCGCGACTAGTTAGCCTTATGCGGGCGGCGCGTTCATATTTTATGATCATGTTTGTGTATGGATGTGTGTGTACATGTATGTCTTTTGAGCTACAAGAACTTTGTAAGTACGATTATAACATGTGCAGTACAACAAAAAAAATCTGTAGAGATATTTATGCAAGCTTTATATGACTGTAAAATGCGTCAAGCGTGACATGCATAATGTCTGAACATTTTATCCGATTTTTAATGCGACTCTATCATTTGTTACAAAACATCGACAAAGTAAATATTCAGATTTCGAAAGATTCTGTTTCAAGTGTATTTATTTATTTTATATAATTAAAGAATATAGTTGTAGGATTGCTTGTGGATTGCATCAGGTCTTGGCACAGAAAATTTTATTAAGATTAAATACCGTCCATCAAGGTGGAATTACTTTATGCAGTGGACAAATGGCTGCCGGTGGGGGCTGATAGCCGCCATCGTACTTCCCTCAATCCAACCTTTGTTGTATCATACATATACATACTTAATTACTCTTTAATTCATAATCATGGGCATAATGTAACGTATTTCTTGTACGTTGGATCATTACAATAAAAACTTTAAAAATCCAATCCAACCTTACTTCTTCTAAAGTCGTATCTGGCTTATTATATATGTATGTACCTTGTATTGTTTGTGATATTTTGCTTTTATGTACAAAAACTTTTGAAAATAAAAGTGATGAGCCACAAAGAGGAATATTACGTTTAATTTTAAACAATACAGGCTGACGAGTCAGTGGATGGTTGTCGACATGTTCTAACGGTTGGTCAGGCGGGGCCGCGCGGTGGCGCCGGCCGGTGCATCGGCCGCTGTTGCGCAATGCGCTATTTATATCCGTGCGTATATCTGCGTGCAGTTCCTAACAGGAACCGCGCTGCGCGTGCTTTCTTCGGCAGTTTTCGGTTCTCTCGAGCCATATAAGATGATGATTGGAGCCCCCTGTTGCTGGCTGCGTTGTCTCTTAAAACGTTCGTTTCGGACGGTCACAGTAATTACAACAGAAGTCAAGACAATCAAATCATTTGCAGTAACAGATACGTTTGAAAAATCTATAGTTAAATGATCTCTGTTCTATTAAGGAAGTCTATATTTACGATTTAAATGGTTTAATGGCTATATAAACTATTTGATATACATGTAAGTATAAATGAGACAAAACAGATCTCGTCTCGCATTCCTGACGGCGTTGTTGTCGGAAGGATGTCAGGAGAGCAATATACCTCAGCGGTCAATATCTTTTGTACATTGGCTTCTTTTATTTGGATTACGAATCGGTTAGACGGTGTGACGCAGAAATACTGATTTATTGAAAGCATTTTATTTCTCAATTAGATGATTAAGTTAGTCCATCGGGACTACTATCCTCCTTAAAACGCATTGATCGTTATAATATTGATACAGTAATTCGAGGAGCCCCAAAATGGCGTAGAGAGGGGGTTACTTTTTCATGTGGAACTATTGACACTCACTTGTATTATTTGGTTGAAAGAATATTATTGAGAGTTGCAGATGCAACTGACAATACCAAGAAAGGACCCTCCCTTACTCATAAATTTACTTCTAGATAAGTGTGCTGGACGGCCCGCGCGGGACGCGAGGTCATGCGCCGCCGCCAGCGGTTACAGGTGTTGCGTAACGCGATTGTGTTCATAGATAACGTAACTGCATAATAACGTCTGGTTTGTTTATTTGTTACTAATAATTTTCTAGTATACAACAATTAATTGCCCGATTAAATTAAGAAATACAAAAGTAGACTACAGCGTTCAATAGTCGACCCATAATGGTATCACTTTCTACATTACGTTTGTAATTAATATACTTATGAGCCCGGTTATTTTGCCGGTAATCATAACGAAAGAAATTATAGCGTATTCTTAACAATTTATAGAAATAAGTAAATAGTCTGTCAAAATGTTAAAACATGTTTATCAGTAATCGTAACCGTACTAAAAATGTATTGTTAAATTAAAAACATCACACAGATAACAGTAATACAAGGATATTTCTAAAGATGTTCATGAACCTATACGTTTTAACATTATTGTAGAAAGTACTCCGACACCTCGTCCATTGGATGCTGACAAGATTATTTCGCGAATCGATTTCATCTTACATTTATAGTAACCTCGCAGGTCAACAAGTCAGCATTAGTTCTCTAACACGGAAGCAAACATACGCATTGTTCGCAACAATTGTTTTCCCATTTTCATACGCCGTTCCCGGGCGGGCGTCGCTCCCCAGTGACCGGCAGCGAGCGTGCGTCGACCTCGCCCGCCGCGGCCCGACTGCGTCTTCTCGCGTGCTTTCACGCCATCTTGATTCCAAATACGAATCGCCAATTTTTTTTAAGCAAAGAGAAATGTCCGATTTGAAAGTTGCCAATCTGTGATTTAAGTTTCGGGGATCAATAAAATGTTTTCTTGGTCCTCAACCGCCAAAAACCGATGGAGTAATGGTCGTAATTACCTTAGATCATTACAAATTACAAGCTGCTGAGACGATGTAACAAGTATGAGGTCCTTTAAATTAAGTGCCACAATTTACATACGTTTAAACATCTCATGATGGAAATTTAGGAAGCGTAGGAATTTAAAGGTTGTTGCCGATTTTTTTTTCTCATTTTGACATAAAAATTAACAGTGCATGTGCACTATACACGTTTATGTTATGCTTGTTATTTTCAATCGGTCGTCACTGCCGGCAAATATAAATAAGGTACGTGCAGATACACACCGAAAGAAAAATCGCCAAGAAAGTCCGCTCCAATTCACCCACCAACAATTAATAATTACAAGTATTTTAGATGTAGACAAATTCCCAAATGCATTAGACGGGTCTATTTCTGTTGGAGCGTCCGATGAGACAATGGCCGGAGCGGGAGCGTCGCCCCCTGGCGGCCGTCCAGCGCCCACGCTTTCGGGGGTAGAAAACAATAATTCACGAAAGCTATACCTCGTGAGATTTGATTTTTTAATGACCGCCTCGTGTATTTCCTTTATTAATTTTGCCACGTCATTTGAAGGACAATCAGAACGAGGTAGCAACACAGAAGCATTTTATTTTCAGGCCCACAAAAAATTGCGCATTGATCATCCTTCCATAGCCAAATGGACAAGACAATTTCTAAATAATAAAAAAATATATATTTAATTTTATTTTGTATAAACCTACGCGCCCTGTATAAACCTTCGCATCTGGGCCCTTACAAGTAGTCAATTGTGCATATTTTTTCATTTGAAACATTTAAGAAGGGCTTATGTTATTTGCACTCCTTATTGAATCAGTTTACATACACATGTGTAGTTCAAGAAGACTGACGGGAACTTTTCTAACGTTCAACGACTCGCTGAGGTTTGTTGTCGGAGCACACGCATTTTTAACATTACCAGTGCTTTTATTTACTGAACAAATAAAGATATTAAATAAGAAATATGTTATGTTTAGGAATAAAAAAAAACTTGAATAAGTATTACTAAAGAACGTGCATTTATAAGTTAAGCATTTTAAAATATTATGATTTAGATTAATCGATTTTACTACTACATTTTTTGGAACATTAAATTTAAAAATAAAACAAACAAATAACATAATTAATACATTTTATTTCATAAACACCATACGCTATAAATAACAATTTGTAAAACTAGAGTTAATTAACTGCTTTATTACAATATATTTTTTATTTCAAAAGCGTTAGAACAAAAAGACAAAATTTAAGTTTGTGACACGTTACAAATTAAAAACGTAGTTTCGGCTTATGTTAACTGCTGTAAGTTTCTCTGGAGAAATAAGAATATAAACTGTATATACATATGTACATAGCGACCGTCTATGGTAAAGTTTTGATACCAGATTGACTAGAGACATCCAGTAGACTACTGTAACTTAACGACTGCCAATATTAGCTGCGCTAACATAATTAACGGTATCAATTCCTGCAGTCCTCTAACTAACGAACTATCTTACAGTGACTCCCGCAGGCCGGCCGCTCGCCACTGCCGCTCGCTCGCTTGCTACTCACTTCACTTAAGATCTATTTGTATTGAACATTATTGCCCATTAACTACATATCAAGCTCATATATACAACCATTTTAATTGCAACATCTCCAAAGTCTAAACATAACTTTCAACTTTAGATATTGTCAAAGAGATGTTTGTTGTCTTCGTACTTATAGAAACAGTTCAACACATTGAAACCGTACGTATAACGTAAGCGTAAAGTCGAGTACCACCGACGAGCGCACGCACTGTGCGGACGAAGCTATTGTTCAACAATATTGATCAGCACCACGTGTTCCCCGCGCACCATGATCTGGGCCATGTGTCTCGTACACTCCCATACTCCGCCGCCTAAAGGCGTTTCCGTGACCAAGGGCACGGGCGATATATTCGCCGCTGAGCCCTTCGGGACTGCCACACCTATAGGACACAATTCGATGAAGTACAAGACAAATATTTATAGACCTAAACAAATCAATGTTGTCACTATTTTCATAAACTCTTGATATAGAACTTAGTATATCAGATATATGTGTATGTACTATATGTTATTCAAATAAGTCTAATGGTGATGCGGTATACACCTTACGCCAACTGGGCAGACTACGGAATCAAGATAAATGATTTGTTTGGTAAATTACACATCATAAACTGAAATGACTTTAAATAGCGATATACAGCGATATATATATTCGTCTATAGCGATTTTTTTTAGAAAAACGATTACACTGCAGATGACCGCGGGCCTTACTTGACTTACTGGCTGGTAGGGGGTTCTAAGCACAAACTGCACCCATTTGAAGTGGAGTGATATGAAAATGTACAATAAACAGTTTATTTCAATGTTAAAACGTTACTAAAACAGAACAGTCGGCCAAAGAATTCCACGAGGATATATTACTCCAATTAATTATGAATGCACCGACGATGTTCAAACAATCTTTGTTGTCTGTCGAGAACACAGCGATGTGGACACAACATGACAACCAACAGGGAAACTCAATTTTCCTATTTACGCAAAACACGGCGACATTTCCTTGAATGAAAACAGCGAAACAAAAAACAACAATGAGATAAAAAATGTTGTGGGAAGTTAATCAGGGAGACGTGTGCTCGTTAAGTGCAGGCAAAACTTTGTATGTCCGCATTACAAGCACGAATGTACATTTTGAGAAAGTCTCAGTTTACGAAGACATTTGGTAAATTACGAGCAAGTATAAACTGGCTCCGTCCTTAGAGCCCTAAGATTTTTTTAAGAATTTTCTAAAGCGAAGTCTATAGAACCGCATTTGTCAGCGTGTTCAAAAATGGCAAAATAAGATTAGACGATGTTTGCCATCCTACATAATACAGTTTAAGTTCACTCAATAGATTCTAGGTTATTTTGGTTTTTTTTTCTCTTTAATTTTAATGAACCTCTCTGCTGAGCTGATCGTCAGTTCCATTACCAGCCAAGACAAATGTTAGCACACAGTGGGCATAAGCATTCGTTGTGTCTGGGTGTAAAAAATATGTCAATAAGTATGTATGTATGTACTTCCATGTAAGTATATAGTTTACCATGGCACAGTCACTGCCGTTCGAGATCAGATGAGCGTGTGTACATGTCCTAAGATAAAAGTAACGTGTTTATTGAGTTTATTATTGTCATTTGATACCGAGCGCCGGAGGAGCCTTCCTTTTTTTCACGCCTTTTCGTTTCCATATTTCCAACACATCGGTGAGCACGAGGTTCCACTGCTTGTCGAAGGCCACCAGGTTCGCGTGCAGATCCCCGCGCACTCCCGCCGCACTTCGGGTTACGACCTGGAACAATATAAGTTTTAGTTCTCAACTTGATAATTTTCGTTACACCTATCTCACGTTCGCTTCTGATCCTCGTTTATGATTTTGCGCTCTTATACTATTGAAGATGTATGAGGACGATTTTATAAATATGTATATAGGTACTCGTATGTATAAGATATTTTAATGACCTTTTATGTATGTTTGTACTGTGTGAAATCGTACTGATATGAGTAAACAAATGTCAACCAGGCCCACAACAGTATCGGTGTGCGCGTATGCTTTCGCGCACCGAATGCAATTGCATGCTTTCGCGCACCGCAATGCAATTCACTCAACCAGTAATTATGTTGGATATAAGACAATTAAGGATTTAGCGGTCTCTTCAGCCGTTTACGAACAAGGAAAGGGCTCCATGTCGAATTGGAGATGGTTCCGGTTATCAGCACGCGACCTGTCCACACGTGTGCTCCCCAGGCACCACGTGCCGTGGCGGATAGCGCCAGCCCCAGCCGGTTGCTACCACCTCGCCACCGCCGCGCGTCACCTCTACACAGTAATCACCGTTATCGAGACTATCAGTGTGTTTCGAGTGACAAACACGATTCCTATTATTGACGTTAATTTATTACATTCAGCAGCCGTTCAGTAACTATTGTTCGCAAGTTTCACATTCGATCCAAGTGTGAAATTCAATTCATTTTATGTAAAACGGGACTAGTTTGAGTGTACGTCTATTTTTAGAGCATCTTCTTGATTAATCTTATAAAAAAATTGTCTTTTTGTATTTTGTAGTTTTACTATTGTAGTCTTTTACGAGCATACAATTTTTGTCATGTTCAATAAATTAAAAACCTTAAAATTTCCACAAGACCTGCGAACGGAATGTTCGACGGATTTGTCTCGTCGTTCATTGATTACAAGTGTAATAAAAATATTAAAACATTAAGATGGCGAGCATCATATAGGTACTTCGAAGGAGACGCATGTAAAAAGTGATTAAGTTGAAGTAACATTTGGTGGTTTCAGTGTTAAAAGCGGTTTGCATTACGGCTGATTGCCATTAACCATACGTTCGCGGCGCGCGAAACGCACAATTTCCGAGAATTACGCGGGTAACAATCAAAATGATTTCATATGAGATGCTGGAAATCAAGTAAAATTATATAATTATTTCAACAGATGGTCGTTGAAAATGAACAATTAAAGCTTTTTTATTATTTGCTTACTAAACATATTAAGGGAGAACATTATTCATTTGCTTTTTTTATTTCTCTGCTTTCATTTTTAAATGTATATACACCTAGTACTTTATTTATGGATAGCATAAACTTTTCTTTGTTTCTTTCTTTCCGAGGACTGTGTGTGAGGCCTGACTATTGACTGTATTTATGTATGTCTATTTCCAAAATACACAAAAAATACTTCAATTGTTAATGATCAAAATCAAAACGGCTGGGCGTGAGGCTGGTGTATGGGTAGGTCTGGTGTTTGCTATACCACGCTGCTCCATTGCGGACTGTCAAGTTCATAGTTCAGTTAGTCCACAAGCGGACCACACAGCGAGCGAAACAATAAATCAGAAAGCGAACTGTGTTAGTAAGGAGCGGTTAATTGGTGTGGAGGAGCTCGGACGTACCGGGCTCACTAACCGGACCGGTCCGCTTACAATCTCAACTCTTTACTTTCATTCCACGAGGACACTTCAAGTGATCTTAATTGCTAAGTGCATAAAATTGATAATCGATTGCGTTGCGTCATGGTAAAATGCAATTACGACAGCCCCTTATAGGCGGTGCGCACGTGACAGTCGCTCTGCGATCCCTCCATGGCGGTGCCTAATTCTATCCCTCGTTGTTGCAGGAAAGAGCGCGGAGACGGGCGGCGGGCTGGCCACCAAATGTGTTCAAACGCTATTCTTCCTATTTATCAAACGCCTTCCTATATTTTTTACTCTATGACATTTTTACCCGGTAAGTACAATATTTTTTAAGAAGTTATCGCTCGTTATTCTCAGATCACTGTTGTTGTAAAGTTAGAACCACTAAAGGTATAAGGTCACTATAATCCGGTTTATCTGCGTTTCCAGCAATTCATACTGACAGCGCGGTGGTATGCATATTCCCGCGCTCAATAAACATACACTGTGACACAGACACGATTGTAGCTGAAATATTCCAGTACAAAGTTTTCAAATACACAATGAAGTACAAATATCTATGGACATCTGATTTGTCAGAGTTTAGCTTACTTTCCGTAATACAAAACGTAGATATTGACATTTTATGACTCGTTTTCTGACACATATAGTGAATTACATTCTCCTAAAGGAGTAAGGCAATCGATTGATTTAGAACACTCACAACTACCTAGACCCAATATTTGTGTGGTGAACACGAATTTTGTTTCCAAGTGTAGTTTTATCTATATCAGTATGTATTTAAAATTTTATGCGTGTAAGAATATTAGTTGCCTTTCATCACGGTGGAGTGTTTGCCTAATTTGGGACCGGACGGCCAAGTGTGAGTTATATCTAAGTGTTATTGTTACATAGTCTTGCAACAGTTGCAGCCTTTAGATATGTGTATTCAATAAAATATGTTGTATCATCTAGAAATCGGTTCGCTAGTTCGTTGCTAATCATCGGAACTAAGTTAAAACTCGATGCATCGGACTGTATACGCTTATCGCACTCTTCATAGCTTTATATGAGGACTGAGTTTTAGGGTTGAGGGTTAGGGAGAAATAAGTATGTATTTCATAGGAATGAAGCAGAAAGCATTTTCTGACTATTCAGTGACCTATAGTTCGATCGATCGTCACACACACACACAGCGCATACACGCACGCACACACATGCGCGCTAACACACGCACACACGCGCGCGCCGTGTTTATCACGATGACGGAAGGCAGCGCGACCTCGAGCCGGGCCGGCTCAATTCGTAAGTGCCCATTCAAGGTCCGCCCATCGTATATATAGCATATTTTTCCACTAACAATGATAAAACTAAACAAACATACAATATTACGCGTGTTTATTTGTTAAAACGAAACTGTTACATTGAGGCAGATCAGTGTGCGCGGCCGACAAGAGCGGGTTAATTTTCGATTTTATTTTGGTTTTCACATGTATTTTTCCACTTAAGAGATAAACATAATTCCTATACACATCGCACCTTGTGAGCGGACCTTGGTTGGGCATTTTATAAGGAATATAAAGGTTTTTATTTACGTTTCTCGGTAGACCTTGAGATAAAACTTTAAAATGTAGATATTTACATTGACTGAAACACGGTTTTCCCCGAGGTTTCGACTCGTAAAGTGTTTGTCATTTATATGCGGCGCGCTCATGATACTGTTCTAACTTTCCTTAGCGAGATTTTTGATTCGTTTTGATTCTTGTTAAAGTTACGAAAAAATAGATTTAATTCATTATCCTCTTCAATCAAACACCAAATCTCACAGCGAGGTTCTACAATAATAATATTTGGGACAACTCACGCACGGCTACCTAATCCCAAACAAGGTAGATCTTACGCTGTGAGGACTAGTTAGCTCAAAAATATACACGTATACATTTTTTTTAATGCATACTTATATAGATAATTTTACACCAAGACAAATCAATACTCACGCTCATTATATTAATGTTGAGTGGAGATCGAACCCAGAACCACCGGTTGAACAGCCAGGTTTACCAATTCCTGCCTGAAGAAGACAGTCAATTATGCCTTGCATGTTGGAATCCTTATTAAAACGAATAACATCAGTCCAAGTGTTAGATCTATGAATGCATTGACTTTATTAATATCGTTCAATAATTATATTGAAATGGCGGTAATTTTTAATGTTCGTAAGTGACAAATCGCGCTATTTGCCGCTTTCAGTAAAGATATGTCCAAACAGATCGCAGCGAGCTCCAAAATAGGGCACGATATAAAATCCGACGGCTGCTGTAAACCCTAAAACGGCTGCGAGTTCCGGGTTGAAAGTTGTTCCGACAAGGTCGGGCGCGCTCGCACGGCATCTTGAAACATCGCGCTCGTGCGAACCTGCCCCAACGCGGGCTATGTGCTGCGCGGGTGTCTCCGTCGTGGTCGAGGTCGGAGGCGATTGACACTAAGAGCACTGCCAAAGCTCCCGTTACAATGCGAAAAAAGGATACCTTTAAACTGAATAGCTTCAAAATAAGAAATGTTACAACTCTGTGGCTCACCATATTATGTGGGGAATGTTTTGATACAAATTTTCAACACTTGTGTATATTTTTAAACTGCAAACGGTTTATGCATCACCATGTACCCACACGAAATTGGTAGTTACGACAGCGCCAATCCCACGCTGCCCACGTGTGCAACACCTGAATGCAGTCGCAATTGCGCTCGTCCCGCCACCACTCATCATCAGTTAACGCCGTGATTGCAAAATTGCCGCCGCGCACTTCCTACTGGCCCCCCTCCGGGACGCAGCAACGCGCCTGTTCAAGGGTGATCAGAATCTCCCCGTATTGGAATTATAAACGGTTTATCCTGTTTCGTAATAAATTCCACCGAGCAAAGTGGCGTTCGGCCTTTGTCTTTCCTGTGAGCTGCTGCGTCTGAATGTCGTGTCACATGCCATTTAAGGTTCTAGGCACAAGTATCGTTATTCCAATCTCTACGTCCTGTTTAAATGGTGCAAATTAAAACCGGACAGATTTGACCTTTCTTTTACGAATAGACAATATGGTAATACCATAAATGTTCATATTGTCTTTAGTAACAAAATTCTTTTAATGTTAAAATCTATTTAAACATAGCACATTGTTTGTTACATACGCGCGCATAAAAGGATACATTAAGTTATTATTTGGCTATACTATTTATACAAGGGCTGTTTTTAATAATTAACAAAAATATGTTTGTGTTCCCAAAACGTGGTTGGAAGGCACAACCTAGTAACTCTATGGCCGCTAGCAGGAGATAAGCAAGATTTAGGTTTCATCAATAAAACCACATCAACGCATAATATTAATACTACTAAGACTAGGTTTATTTTAAAACACGTTCAATTACCGCACTTTTATATAGTTACTGTTATCTTCATTCTCCAACCAATTGTCTTAGAGTAGATTTAAACAAGCAGATTCTATGACGTACGGTTGTGGACTAATACATATATGTCTATTATATTTTTTAACACGTAAGCTTCAACCATCTATGTTTCTTTACGTTTTCTAGCAACGAAACGTATAAGTACAAGAAAAATATTGCTTTCGCTTTGTTGTGTAGAATTTTACACAATTACAAAAATGACGTAGCTCGAGCTGTTCACGACGATAATGCGCCGTACGGTGGCCGCATGGTGAGCTGTGCGAGCGCACTGTTGCGCACGGAGCCGGGCGCAGGCGCCGCAAGCCGCGTCCATCTGCACTGTGCAGCAGTGCATGCTCCATGCGCTCCACCTGTGCACACCTCGGGCATATCGTTTTTTATTTGCAAATGCCTCAAATATTTTATGGCATCTCAGTTTTAAAGGTGCGGCGCGGCATACGCCATGCGGCGGATGCGATATAAAATAGTTCTCACGTAGCCAAGGGTTTCGTGGACCCGACAACGGTTGTGAATAATTGCAAATAAATATGATATTTATTCATTTTAATAATATCACATTTAGATAATTGGATGTTTTTATTTCCGCTCTTTAAGGTTTGTAATTCACAATTTTCTTGAAGAAGGATTTTTAAATATTCAAATTATAATACGAAGAATTAAAGCTCACATGGCTGGCCCGTTGGTACAGAGGTTCGCAAACCTGAGCACTAAACCGGGGTCGTGGGTTCGATCCCCACCCAGAACATTATATTTGTTTAATGAGCAGTAGTATTTGTTATGTCTATTAAAGTATGTATGTGTGTATTACAAGCTTGTATGTAGTTTATCAGCCACCTGGTTACCATAACTCAGAAACTGCTTAAGTATCTACTTTGGGAGTCATACGGTCGTGTGTGTGAAGGCACCAAGATATTGATATTTTTATTAGTTAACCTTTTCTATAATGTTAAAGTAATTTTGGTTACTTAATTAAATATATTACT
>DVPR01000611.1:0-13138 GCA_018239345.1 Oxynetra stangelandi
CGATAAGAAGGCGCACCGCTGGTGGTTTTAGCAGGTAGGCTCGGGCATTAGGCCCGGGAGTCCCACATAACCACCCTGAGGCCCCGACAGGGTGGTATGCATGAGCGTTCCCCAGCGAAAAAAAATAATCTGGGATTTGTCGTCTTAGGTATAAAATAATCTATGTCAGTATGTACCTATGTTTTTTACTGCATTAAGCACGTCTGACTGTGACTTCCCTTGGCACGTGAGATATGCTCAAAGATGATAAACGCTGGCCTAGAAAATACCTACTACTTTTGTTTTGAATAGTGTAAAGTTGTTTTGGGAAAAGAGATAAGTATCTAAAGTTCCTTAATAACAATAGACTGCATTTTTCTTGTATGTCATCGTTGATGTCTGGTTACGCCACTAAATACGCATTTAGCCTCTCAAAACTATAAATATTTAAATAACAATACATATAAATATCTAACTATAAATAATAATAAAATATATATAATGATAAAATAATATTTTAATAACTTAAGAATTACTTCAATGTTCTATTATATTTGTATGCTTTTCTGACAAACTGAATATGAAACTGGAAGTAAAATTTGATTCTTTATATATCTACTATTCAGTGCAAATGAATTATCTTCATCTCTTAAAACCATAAAACAGTTGGATATTGACATCTAACGTTGCTGCAGTAGGTACACATTTTTAGAGCCGTCGACCAAAACTCTAATGTATTTAACATATTTCAATTTACATCTATCATAAAACTTTCATTATACTTATGAAATAGGAAACAAACAACTGTCCACTCGTTTCTTTGTACATAATTCATATTAATAACTACATTTTGACGTAACTCAGCGATTTATAACAGTAAATAATTTTAATTGTTAACTTTATTCGCGCTTCAAAAGAATATAACACAAACATAATATAATAATTATAGTAATAAATAATGAATGCTCTAACTCTATTTACATTCATTACCTATATCTAGTTTTAACATTCACAATGTGAAAATAATATTCACGTATCTACAAAATTATATATCGTTATATATTTAAAATAAAATAAAAAATAAAAAACAAGTTTATAAAGATAATATTTCATCCAAAATGCCCATGTGAGCAATAGTTTCCCCGCTGGATTATGAGGCCTAAGACTCTCGGAAAAATACTCACCAGAAAGTTATTATATTATTGTATATAATTTTTATAACAAAAGCACAAAAACGTTTAAAACTAAAATTACAATGATAATTGAAAATGAAATAATTAGTCTAAAAACTTTTCAAACTCGTCGCACCAAATAATAAATCTATCTATCTTCTAAGATTTTACATTTAGTCTGTAAAAACAATAAGCGTATAATTATACCTAATATAAAATCTGGAGCCGGTTCTATGCGTAGGCAAAATATCACTGTTGAATTTATTATTTTCTAACATGACGTTTGATGCCCGGTTGAAATTAATACTTAATTGAGGACCGTATGATAAGCGCATATTAGTAATCTCGTTGTTAATGAAGAGTTGTTATTGTTAAGAAAACCTGTGTTTCGGTCTGAATTGTGTGGTTGCCGGTCCACGAGTAGGTATACTAGAGGCGACCATTTCAGTCCTCAAGAGTGGCATCACATTTATGACCAGCGTTAATAGGACATAAAATATAACTAATCTTATGACACTAACAATCCGCTCCCTTCACTGCTGTTACTAGGTAACTAACAGTTTTATTAACTTATAATATTAACTCAATTAATTATCAGTTGTAATCCTATTCCTATAGTGCCATTCTGAGTAGCTTAAGGATGCCAGAAACATTATCGGTGATACAAAAACTGTTATCCGATCTCTTCACATGAAAAACAAAGTTTTCTTAATTTATTTATTTTAGGAATATTAACAGGTAATATTTAAAAAGAATAAGTGTGGAAAAAATTAAGCATGAGAACTTTTCAGACAAAAGTTTACTATTGAAAATATAATTTTGACTACTCATCTTACTTGCCTTACCTTACCGTATTCAAGATAATAGACTCTAAAAAAATTTATTTAAATAAAAAGCCTTATTTCCGATTAACATCTAATGACGTCGATTAATGGACATTTAAATAGGTGCCATAAAGAATAACATGTGTAAACGGGTGTTGAGGAAAAAGGCGTAAAATTTTACGATCATTAGCGCAAGCAAAAAGACGGGAGAACTCTATTAACTAATGAAATGAAATCATCCGTTTATTTACGCATCGTAGTAAACAGCCCTCCCGCGCACGACAAAGACGGCACGATGCGTGCAAGTGGCATGACAAAACGAGATGGCCAGAACCGCCATAGCCCCGCCCATAGCACGCCAGGCTCCGTGGATTGGCCTCGGTCCACAATCTCCAACGCCATCAGTCTACCATCGCGTGCCTTTTAAACAACAACATGATTAACTAACGTCACTAATTAGTCAATGTGAACATCAAAGCGACAAAGCGACAGTGCAAGTGACCAACACAATGGACACCTACGAACAACACAATGAAGTTACCACATCCTACAGCAATAACAACAATCTGAAGCACAGTTACAACGAGTGCAAAAATGAATTCTTCAACTATACCGAATCGAACGACAACAAACAGAAGCCAATGGACGACGCCAAAGATTTCATGTTCCTCGAGCACAGAAACTACCGCGTGAAACACGAGGATCAACATATGAACGGCAACTTGAACACGCCGTTCTCGGTCAAAGACATATTGAACATAAACCAGTCGTCCAATTTCTACGACACTCGGAACGACGTGTGGAAACCTAACGATCGTGAGAGACGACCGCACGAGTACGACCCCGTGTACCATCAGAGCCAGTCATACTGCCCGGAGTACTTCGGCCCGGTGTACCCCAATATTCCAGTTCACTCAAACGTCGACGGGTACTGGAATCCAGAGGCCTACCACGATCATAAAATTGAGGATTACTACAGTTACAATCCATACTGCTCCAATATATATCATCAAAATCACGAACAGTATCCGGAACCGCTACCGGGACAGCATCATTCGCCAATGGAAGTTTTAGTAAAGGATTGCGTGGACAGAGAAATTATTCCGACTATTCCTTTAGTACAGAAAAGGGAGAAAATACAAGCTGAATGTCCACCTTATCCTATTGAGCCGCTGCACAAGTTTCCAGCTTGGTCGAAAAAAACCCTTAGTAAGTAATTATATGTTAATTAATAACTCCCATTGCAACTATATTAGTTAATAACTTCCATTCCAATTATATATGTTAAATAATCACTCCATCACTCTCGCGGAAATATTAATGAATACTTACGTTAGAAATACTAAATAAATATTATATACTTTATTTATGTATTGTATTTATACATACTATATACTTTATTAATACACATGCATAGTTATGATTCTGACTTTCATTATGTGTCCTAAGTATTTTATTTATTAATTACGCCGGCCCAATATGTATGTATTTGTTATATGTATATAGGTAATATATAATTAAAAACAGTATTCTGTACTGTAAATCCCATATTTTGTTAGTAATGACACCGATTAAAACTCTTCGTTTCATATAATATTATGAAAATGTCAAAAAATAACCTTAAATTGTGATAATGAAATAATAATAAAAACAAAATGGAGTACGCATTTAGAATGTAAGCCGTAAAACATATTGGAATTAAATGTTTACGAGGCATCATCAATATTGAAACATTGCTTTTTGTCTTCAACAGAACAGCAGCCCACGTGCAACGGCAAACAGGACAGAAAGGACAGAAGCGTGAAACGAAAACCGAGGATCCTGTTCTCGCAGACCCAGGTCCACGCCCTGGAAATCCGATTCCGAGCTCAGCGATACCTGACAGCCCCTGAGCGGGAGCAGCTGGCCAAAACCCTGAACCTAACCCCAACACAGGTGAAGATATGGTTTCAGAACAGAAGGTATAAAAGCAAACGGATCAAATCGCCCGAAGTGTCCACATCGACAGACGCAAAGCCCAGCAAAGCGACGGGACGCAAACTATTCAAGCCAGAGAGAGATGTTAACACTTTTGTCACCAATTACAAGGAATGCGATATTGTCACGAACGAGGCGGTCAATACAACGGTGTACTTCGAAGACAGTTTGACCTACGATGACGTACAAACCGATAAATTCTACACCGGCAGACACATCGACACGGGCGGTACTTCTAGCGGCGATATAACGGGCATGTACACGGATTTAGCCAAAGAAGATTTGTACAAAGATGCGGAAATGAAAAAGTATTTCGCCGTTAATTATGTCTGTTGATAATTAAGAGTGTTATTTGTTGATGTGTTATACTAAAACTTGAACAAAGGTGCGACAATTTAGACACCATAATCCTTCTTCACGAAGCTCTTCGCCCTTATACTGAAACGGGTTTCAGCATAAAAGATGCGGACGTCGGCATTACGAGTGTATACAGCCAGAAGCCGGAAGCCAGTAGCCAGCTAGCATCCACATTACATACTAGCTTCATTAGCAAGCTGTTCATAATTCATGAAAACTGATACAAAAATTAAGATCAAATGCAATTTTTAGTATGACTTATAATTGACTGTGCCAATTTAGACTGATTGCCAAAGAGTATTATTTGTTAGTTGTAATGTAACGTTATACATATATGTAAGTAGCTTTAATGTAACGTAATGTTATAATTTTTTTTTATACACGCGCTTGTGTACGTATGGATAGATGGAATATATTTTGTGAGTCGCTTTGTGCCGAAATATTCACGTAGAGTTTACATGTGTCGTTTTGTAAATAAAACATATTACAAAAATTCATAACTTTGTTTCGTTCAGCCTGTGTAGTAAAAAATAATATTTTTTTGTTAATTTCGTCACTTTCTTTGTTTCTTTTCTACAACGATTTCTTACTTTCAACAACACGCATGTAGACCGACACTTTCGTCAAAAAAACTATAGTTTTAATCTAGCTTTGTTTTAAAGAAAGTTATTGAGCGGTTCGCCCACTTAAGGGTTGACTGGTAGAGATTGCCAGTAGGCATTAAGTCTACACATTGTGATAAGGATTACAAGAGGAATTAAATAATTAAATAAGTTATTGAATATTAACAAAAACACAATGCAAATTTATCACTTTTTCAGTTAATATAGGACAATAGCTTTTCTCCGACGACGTAAAAATAACTTTACTATAGCGAGGTTCAATTTGAAGTCAAAAAGTCAAAATGTATTGCTTCTTACACATTTATACCATGTTGGTTAAGTTGAAATGAACCACCCAAGTATTTTTTAAACTGCTTTATTTGATCTGACGTCGGAAATTAAGCTTTGACCTTAAGGAATAATGCGTTACAAGGCTTCTCTGGAAGAAGCCTGTATTTAGTACTAAAAGCTCTAATGGGGACGAATCAATTCATTCATTTTATTCATTTACTTAATTAATTATAATAGTGAAATCGATATATAAAAGTTATTTTTCTTTTATTTAATTTATAAACACAACAATCGCATAAGTTTTCAGGGTTATCAACAAACGGACCACGTGTATACTAGAGAGGGCCATCTCAGTTCTCAATTTTAGTCAAACTTCTGTGCCTAGCTAAGAAAGAGACAAAGCCCCGTTCGAGGTCTGTTGCAGATGTCTACGGGCGGCAGCGGCCATTTTTACTCATGCATGCGCGTTTGTTAATCTCATAAAAAAAAAATACAAATTGAAATTGAAGTATTTGTACCTAACAAACGATATGAACTGGGTGCTTAGTACAGTCTGGAGCGACTAATTAACATTTGAAGAACTTTAAGACATATTTTTTTTTGTTTAAATCTGGTAATATTGCTTATATATATGTGAACGATACAGTTTCAGTAAGTACTGTAATGTACTTGGAAGTGATGCATACCTACAGGTAAATAAATAATCAGATTTAGTCTTAGTATATAGTCAGATTAATACTTTTTATTATTAAAAAATACTCATTCTTAACACTGTAAACTTCATGTAATATTCATTAAATTTACTATCACACTAAACATAATATCGTGATGGAGAATTGATATGAAGCTCTCAATAATCCGTTGAAAAGTCTATCCGAGTAATAAAATAAAATAATAATTCAATATTTAATATTATAAATAAATAAATAAACGTCACGCCAGGTCCCTAGCGGTGTAGGCAGAGAGCACGGAGTGCCAAACACCTGTCCTTGCAAACGTGACGTATTATAAATTCGGTATGAATTAAATAGTTGCACAATTTTATTAAGTATTTTGTGAAGTTGCTACATCATTTTATTGAACGGGAACACTTTTAAGAAGGGAAAGTTGCCTTGCAATGTTACAGCGTTTTTTAGTTCAATTTGTAGAGACGGTCCTTATCTGAATTGCTACCACACCGCCACGATTGGGGTAGTGTGGTATAGACGAGCAGAAAATTTCTAAGGAAAGTCATTTCGTGAAGGATAATGTTGTAAAGCAATAATAGCACAGTTTCAGAGGTTTTTTCCAAGAGGGAAGATATTATTAAACATGGCTAGAATATGGCACAAAATGTTACTAAATCGTCAAATATATACATACGTAGTTCGACGGTTCTTCACAAAATGATTAGCGTTTCAAGATTAACTATCACTTGCTCGAACGGTGATGGAAACCATCGTGAAGAAGTTTGGACATCACAATGGTCTCCAAAGTGTATAGAGTTTACCAACTCCCACTTAGTCAGCGTGGCGGACAATGGCTTTAACTATGACCTTGGAGAAGAGACTTCTATCCAAAGTTGAAACGATAAGAGGCTTACTTGTAACAATACATATAGACTAAAAATATTATTATATATTGACGTTGTATGTATTAAAACGCCCGTCTACACAGACCCATCCCTGTTCCATCTCATATATGAGCGCCGGCGCCAAGATAAGATACTGAAACACGTGTTATGTGGGAATATGGATTCCCATACAGGTCGAATGCGGTCTCAACAGGACCTGTGGCGATGGGAATAGCCGGCACCTGCCCTTAAAAGCTTTATTGAGTAAGCGTGCTCAGACACGGTTTTTTTGTAGCTATAAAGTAGGGGGTATTTTGTGATATTTTATCATAATTTTATTGGGATCTAAAAATGATTAATATTATATAATTTTACCCTATTGTAAATGTAATATCATAATTTGTATTACATTTAGATTGTTTACAGATAAAATAAAAAAATAAAATTTTGTTTGTGGTCCTTTTAAATTTTTTATCCAATTACTTTATGAAATGCTTTTAGAGATGTTTCGTAAAAAAATTAAATATGTGCAAAGCCCAAGTCCAAAGCAGTAAAGGCATCTATTACAAGTATCCAACTGCTTATCTCTGGAACCTAGATCAATCAATTTGCAGATCTATGTTTTCTTTTCCTAGTCCTAAAGCAAAACAGAGATTTTTTCCTTTATATAAAAGACTATACTATGTACACATATATTTTATTGGAATTCATTCAAATTTAACGTCTTCTCGTTTTCCATTTGTGCTATGATCGAGGCTATATATAAAAAAAATCTTTTAACAAACACGCAATTGTAACCAGACATTCCTTGTCCCGTGGGAAAGCTAATGTACTTATGCAGAGAGACTCAATCTATACACAAGTTTAAATTCATATTACAACTTTATGCCCGACTGAGATCAACACTGACTTGTATGCCTAACGTTTTTATCTAAATATCTAAACATAAACAAAGTATAATATGTATATATAAACAAATCACAAGTTACTGACCCACTCAGCAATATTCGATATACCCTTCGAGAACTGAGAACAAAAGACAAGGCAAGGAAAACAATCAGTCTTACCTAATATCATTACACAGCAATCTTTGAACTTTGTCAAAATGTAGGTGTTTCCGATTTCAGAGTTGTGTAGAAACTATGAAAACAACTTACGCCCATAAAACAGCGGCTATTATCCATATATGTACTTACTACTGTTGCGTAAAACTCTTGCGCTTAAATGAAAACTAATAAGTTATCAAATAGTAAAAAATTAAATAATGTATTCCACAATATGAGTTATAAATGAAAAAAATTAAATTCGCCATATATAACCCCTTGCGGGGCACAAATATTGGAACTTAATACTAAACTTACATACATATTACAATATGAATAATTAAAAGTAATTTATGACCAATATAAAACAGTTATTAACACGCCACATTAATATCAAACCGGGTCACAGTGGGCGAAACATTAAATACAATCGCGTAACAATCCATCGCTCATCTCCATATGAAGCATGCACTCTTAAGTCTCCATAGCGCCGTAATAGAAATAGTTAATGAGGATATACATAACTTTGGCTCGTATTTATATAAATGCGGTGTACGTGCATATATGAGTGTTCTGTTCTGTGCTGTATGTGCGCACGTGGGTGTTTGATGTATTAATATTGGCGGTGCTTTTAAGGTTATCTCGGTGTGGAAGGTGATCTGGCCCGATAGTCCGACACCACGCCATCCGACCGCACGGCGCACGCAGCCGTCGACTCTTGTTATATATTATTTAATATTGATTACAATTATTCATCAATTATTCAATTATCAATATAGTAAATTATAAATAAATTATCAAATATATTGTAGTAGGCGAAGCACGTTTGTAAGTTGTTTGTAAAGGATGTTTGGCACTCGATGCTTTCTGCTTACCCCGATCGGGACCTGTCGAGATGGTATGTTTGTTTATGTAATTATATTTACATTGTATTTATTGATTTTACGTTGTTGTTGTGTTTATGTGTTTGTTCAAACACGAATAGGTGTTGTTTTTATGCGAGTAGAGTGGCAAAGTGGCATGCAGCAGTCGGACATCTGCGACCGACCTTGAACAGGACTATTTTTTCTCGGCTGGTCACAGAAGTGTTGCCACTCTTGAGGACTGAGCTGGTCGCCTCTAGTATACACGTGGACCGGCAACCACACCCTTCAAACCCTGAAACACAGATTGAATAACTATAATTGACGAATAACTGAAATTGATGATTAACTGAAATGTATTGTTTATGGTTGTTTTGTTCAATTGCATTATTTTATTTACACTGGTTTGGACTCTTTAGTTACCAACGCTTTGGAAATCGTCATTTTTTTCTGATCACATCCAATGAGTTGCTTCTTTGCCGTGAAATTAGATACGAAGGAAGTTTTTTTTTTTAATATTTTTATAGGCAAATATTTAAATTGTCCATCTGGTATTAACTCACCATTGCTTATGACGATAAGCGATAGCCGCTGAGTAGCCAATGTGTTGCCTACTTTCAAGGAGAAGTCTCTTTGCACCTTTCTTGAGGATGTTAGGGAATACTTCAAGAAAATTATAGTTTCATATTTTACACATTAATTTCACCAAAAGGATTATTTTCATAATAAGTTGCAATAGGGCTGACGTAATAAAGTACTGGTAAAAAAATATTAATATGTGATTTATCATATATCCGAATATAAATCCTGTCATATCCTGTAAAAATCATGTCCTGTAAAAATCGTAGTAAGCTTTCACTGACTAACTGCTTGGTGTTTTATTTTCACTGCAGCCAATGTGTTCTACAAACAAAGGTCAGGTCAGTTCTCTACAAACCAAAGTTAGTGGTGATTTTAGATGAAAAAAAAACTATACACTGTTAAACTTAACAGTTAAACTGTAACAGGAATGCTCGTGTAATATGCTATATTTGTTATAACTTTCAACATTAACGAAATATAAGTCGGTTCCAGGTCGCTAATGTAAATTAATCTTTCAAACATTTACCATACAAAAATCCATGAATGAGATTCTAGTATGTAGTAGTTGTTTTAAATGGAATTTACACGAATAAATCAAATAGAAATACAATTCGACTTTTTATTTAGCACACAAGTTGAAGCCTCTAAAGCGCAACTCAAAACACCCCCCATTTCACGAGCCCCCCTCCATAACATTCAAACGATGCAATCACAGCTATTTAACGTTAAAAACAGGTGGAATTCCGCAAAAATCCTATGCAACGGATTCCGCTATTTAAATTCATATTAAATTATACTCAATTGGGACCAATTTCCCGTGCGGGTGTACACCATTACTAAGCTCCGGTACAGTGCGCTGTGCTCGTCAGCTTTTATTTGGACTGGACTCCTGTTCGATCGTCACTACACTGTCGAGCATAATCAGCTGTACATCGCAAACAACATTATTTATTCGTTTATTTATTTAATACTTAGGTACTATACACCATGGAATTACTACTAGACACTGGTTAGAAAGTTTTGCTTAACAAATATGTACGTTAATTTACTTTTATAGGCGCATTCGTTTTGTATAAACTTAGCTTATGTAAAGCACACATAATATAAGTAAATCTTATATGATAATAAAAATTAGTTATAGAGTATACCTAAATTTAAAAAAATCTTTATAACTGTCCTGTGTATACAAATTAAAAGGTATTTTAGACGTTTCGAGTGGACCGTGGCCGGCTCTGACGTCACACCGCCGCCGGCGTCACGCGAGCTTGCGTCATCCGGACAACCTCCTACAAAACACGCAATGTATTAAATACTTATATCGTAATATGAAAATTTTATCTAAAATTAAAGCCATGTTGAATTTCGAACAATTCAGAGACGTCGACGTTTGCTTTGGAGTGGGGTTTATCATTTAAGTTTGAAACAACCCGTATGACAATTGGCTTAAACTTTGGTATAAGGTACTGCGCTAGCCGTGCCCCACTTCTTCACCCGCGTGAAAAACTATTGTTGGGTTAGTAAGGTTATATTTATTATGTAATTTGTGTTACCCAGGTTTAGTTTAAAAAAGAACTTGTACATAAAAACTATACAGATCTCAATGCAGGTGGAATCTGTGATGTGGTAACTAAATTACTGATTATACATATATGATGACACAAATAATTGACCTGGGCGAGAATCGAACCATTAACGCCCGCTTAGCGGTGTGGTTCATTAACCACTACGCCACCATCCTTGTCATAGACACGTCATTGATTTATAGGAAAAAAATCGTCCAAAACCAGTCACAAATAGGCCGTGTAATTTTGCACATTTTGCCATCTACTTCGCTTTTTTTTGCAGCGCGCACACTTTTTCCAACTGGCGCCAACGTGCCTCGGACACCGTATGGTGGCAATAAGTCATTCGCAAATCAAATGCACGCCTGCACTGACCCTGAACCGTAGGGGTCCCGTGGATACGAGCAGGACCTTTCAACGTTTTATTGCATTTTTGTCATGTCACATACATAATTTATTTATAACCACCGTCGTCTCCTGAAAGTGAACTGATTTTGCATTTAAATGCTGTGATCGTGTTTCATTTCCGCTGATGCTTAGAATTGATGTGGAGTATTTTTTCGGTCGATATTCACAAGCGTAGAGGGTAAAGAGAGTCAGAAATAAAAGGAGTTTACGGTTTATGTCTTAGCGTTCTTCTAGTTGCCTACCAAATATTATAATTTTCAATAATTTTAAATTTATTAAGCGACTCAATTGTAGCAACTAGAGATAAATTTTAAAACAACTTTATCACGCCTATAATTGGTATTTATTTAATTTGCTGAAACAACAATTATATATTCGTAACATTAGCTAGTTAGTACCTACTCCTTAAATTGAAAATTACTTTAGATTTATTTAAAAAAATACAAAAGAAATCGGAATACTGTGGTATAAAATAAGTAATAATGACAATATTAATGTATTGATCAATAAACATCGATAAATACTAAATAAAATGTGTGGTATTGCAATTGTAACTTAATTAAACATATTCACAGTGAAACATGTGGCAAACCCCTTATAACGAAACAAACACATTATGCAAATAGATCAACAAAGTTGTCAAGACCAACTTGTTTTGAATAAACACAGCCAATTTTACACTCGACAACAAGTCAAGTATTCATAGCGATACTCAATATGGTACGCAATAGGGAGTCGAAGGTAAATTACAAAATAAGCAGCAAGTAGACACCAACGAAGCCACTCGCACGCAAGCCGTAAAAACTGTAAAAAGGTTACCGCCCAGATGAAAGTGAAATCTTATCGGAGCACTGACAAATCTGGGGTCACAGTCATCGGTGGCGAGGAAAAAAATATACGAAGCGGCGCGGCGCCGGCATGCCAATAATTTACATTGGCGCTCCGACAACTATACATACCTACACTTAAGTATATCCAATTATAATTAATTACCAATAATTCCAATTATAATTACTATTACCAATTATTATTTAATTTGCGTCTCTAAAACCATTGTTTGATATAATAAATTATTTGCCTATAATTAAGAGTTACAATGTTACAGTTCTTGATTAGACTTTCCAATTTAGTATTGGTTGTATTTTTTCAAATGAAGTTAAACTTTAAGACTTGTCGTCAAAGGACAAGAACATGAGCTCATAATGATAATGATAATGTGTTGAGAAATGAATGAATGGTACAATGAATACTTAATAGGAAATATTAGAAAACTTAATTAAAATAACATTAAAATTAAATAAACAATGTTGAATTTGGTATTTAATAAAAACATATGTTTTTATTAGATACGCGCTATAATAAATCGTCATATAATTATAAAGCAATACAAATTGATACTATTAACAAACATATTTACTAACACAAAGTAAGTAGGACGAGTTTGTAGGTCGGGAGGCACGTAAGCACTCTGACGACTTCTGAGTCCGAAATTCGAGGTCACATGTCAGACCCAGCTATTCAACATTTTCTGGCTGAAGACTCGCGTATCGGCGCCAAACCGCCAATAAATTAACTCGTATTTGTCAATACGCCGCCCACGACCGCCCTTTACGGAGAAAAAAAGGCATTTAAGTGACCCAAAATACTTCTCCCACGGGAGAATGAGCTGACATGGTTTTGAAAACTCTAACCGGTGCTTATGTATGCATATGTATGGGATATTTTCGAAATGTATATAATTTCGAAATTTGATTAAACATGAGCTAGCCATGAAATTTATATGATTTATTATTAAATTAATTCTTATTAATAAAGCTTTTTTCTGTACGGGCGAGATAAATTAAATTAAATTTTTTATTTTTTATTTAGCTATAGGCTCGCGTTTGACTGCTATTCCACCTGATGGAAAGCAGGATGCAGCCTAGG
>DVPR01000612.1:0-13133 GCA_018239345.1 Oxynetra stangelandi
CTAGGCTCATTACGCCAAAATTAAGTGGGTAGTAACGATATAGTTGACACGTATATCATTCGTATTCTGTTTTCACGCAATACGTATTCGTATAAAACCTATTCTGTGCCTAACCTACATACATGTTCGTATATGATATAGTATTGGATAAAGCAGAAACGTTGCAGTCAGATAGGCCTAATTTATTCAAAGGCTCTGCGAAGTGCATGAGGAGCGTTGCAACCATAGTGTAGCGCCGATGCGTCTCTACCCTCGGTCATATCCAATATAATTGAATTCAATGATATACCGATTTCGTTTTACTGAAAAACAGAGCTTTTTGTCAGTTTCATGGACATTGTAGCTACTGAAGAGATAAGTGAACCAGGGAGAGAGACAGCCCATTTGGCAAGGGACCACTATAGCGCCATGTTTGCTCGCTCGATTTAGAGAATAAATAATACGTGACAAGGTGCTGAGAACCAGTCGTGCGAAGCTCATTTCCCACTAAATCTTGTTAACGGCCAATCTAACGGTCGATTAGACGTTAGCATTAATAAAGTAATAGGGCTATTAGCGAAATGTTTACCACGTCTGAATTAGCTTGCAAATTGTTTTAGTTCCCCTAGACGTAGGCGGCGTTGGGGGAACACTGGAAATTAACTTGTTTTGGAACGAAGTTTATTTGTATGTGTAAAATATTTAGAACTTAAATATACTTTGACTTAGAACAGGGATACATCTTGTAGGAAGCCCGAAATTAATGATATTATTATGTTTATAAACCTTGCCGTAATACAGTATGAAACATAAAACATAAAGCTTGATCCCAATGCGTTCTTAAAGCCTACTGACCATACCTCTTCACGGCCTGTAACCATGAACACACGAGCTAGGCGCGACTAGTGTACAAGAGAGAATCTTTAAGTAAATGTATTTATGTTAGATATAACCAGTATATTGCAATAATATATTTTTATAAATATTATTTATTGTATATTGTATACATAATATAATTCATACTCAAATATTATACACGTAAACACAAAAAGATCAAAAACTAGGTTCTCCAACGATTTCTGATTTTTTTATCATAGACTTATAAATTAATATTAACAATGAAATTCCAAAATAATGACTTAATATTTATTTATCAACAAAAATAACATTAAACATATTCAAAACCAATCAGTGTAGGGTATACAATGGCAAGTGATTTACTACAGGCACGGTTTCGTGAACAGTAGATGTGTGATGGGAAATAGCAGAATCACCAGTATACGTTGACACCGGGGCGTGGAAGGTGGAGACTAGAGGCGCGTGGTAGGACGAAACGACCGGGGCGTGATAAGACACGATCGGGGCATGGTAAGTTGATACAACTGGAGCATGATAGGTCGATAGCACTGGTGCATGGACTACCGTGGTTCCACCGTGGTTCACAACATGATTGCTTTTGGTTACAGTCGTTTTGGCTACCGGCACGTGAAGCATTTCATGAACCAGTGGTACAGGATCTAACACGTGAGTGCTTCCATGGTCTACAGCTTGACTGCTCTTAGTGAAGGTGGTCTTTGCCAGAGGAACGTTTGCCTCCAGGACATGGGTGGAGCCGTGGTTGACGGTTTGGCTGCTGGTGGCGAAAGCTGACTTTAATGGCACGTGGTAGTCCGCATCGGAGTAATAATAACCAGGAGCGGCCAGAGTAGTCGCCAAAATGGCACTAAAAATGATCTGAAAATAAAAAGCGGGTTAATTATTAAATAAAAGGACTCAATAATTTCATACTTTCTTTAATGGTTCTTGGTAAAAATATTTTTTTAATATTTATAAGTATTCAATTTATTTTCAAAATTCCTCGTCATAGTTAAAAAGATAAATTTTGTTAATGTTCCTTTTTACTTACGATTCTTTGCATTATGCGTAAGTTTGGAGTCTGTGGTCGCACTGATGGGTCGTAGGTCCGGCCTGACCCTTTATATGCCGTTGAAAATTATTGATCGCCCCACATTGCGAATTACGGGTGTACTTGAGAATTTCTCTTCATATTGCGAACTGTCATTGAGTAGTTTGCGTTGCGTCAGCGAATATCCTGCCAGGGTTGTCACTCGACTCATGCACAAGGTGGACTACTAAGGGAAAATAATTCTCATAGATCATATCAACTTTGAAAACTTCATCAGTAAACTTTGTAGTTTAAATTTAATTTATTACTTAAGATGACGTAGAATAGGATCGTCGAAAAATAAATATATTTCATACAGAAAATATCATTCGTCACTGTACACCTCTGGTCACTTCCATACATTTTCTTTTCTCTTTTTTTGTTACTAGGTTGTATAGCCATTATATCAATATATGGCAGCTTATTATTAAACATGAGCGACAGCCCTATTAATTGGATTATTTTAAGGCCTTGCGACGTAATCTACCGTCAATTATTCTAATGGAATTTATTTATTTTGCCTAATAATTTTTGTTATAAAGATGATATTTTTTAAGTCAGAGCTACATGTCTGTGTGATGGGCCCGTTTTTTAAATCTCATTCGAGTATTGACGAAACAACTATACGAAAGTTAAGTAGTATAACTATTAATGTTCAAAAACTGGTCTACAATTAAATTGCTAATAAGTTAAATAGTAAAATGATAATTTCGTCACTAGACCGCATTTCGCCGCTACGGATTAAGATAAACATTATATTTATTTATTTATTTAAGTTTATAATTTTGATAAATAACATATTTCATACAATTCAATTGTTTTCATCAATAACGGTGGACTATGGAGGAATAAAAAAAACAAATTACAATAAAATAATATGTAAATGTTAGTATGTTTATTATGTGCCGCTTTGTTCAGTGTAAAAACCATAAATACTCCAGAGACTAAGTTGACTTGATACGTTAAACCATCGGCCCATTGATTGTTCTAGAACATCAGCTATATAAATGCCTAAATATTATATGTACTCGTAAGTATCATAACCGACAAGAGATTATTTTAAGGATAACTGATTTTTCTCTTATAAATGTTTAGGAAAATTTTAAAATCTAGTATCCTACTGTCAGTAATATAAATGCGATCCATCACGATTCATGAACTTATATTGGTCGTTTTTTTTAAACAGGTTAAAAATATATTTTGAAATCATGCTGAATGATACCGAACTATTCAGACATATTACATCATCGCAACTCAAACAATAGTTCCAATCAATTCCATAACAACAAAACACGGCGTACACAAACAAAAGCATACCGCCACTGATACGAACCCATGGCGCGGTGCGGGAGAATTCACCAAGAAAGCGCAAGTCACTGCTTGCTAAACATGCGATCGGCTGATAAGAGAGCGTTGCACCATACGCAGCACAGCTCCATGGTGCAACCTTCACCTAATTCCACCGTGCCGTTATCGTAGATGTAAAAAACGTTTTGTGTTATTTCACATCGGGTTTTTATAGGAGCTTTCGGATAATGTTATAGACGTCCAAATAGGTAGAATTGGCATGTATTATAGCTCATTAAAGCCTATTGTAATGTAAAGAACTGGTGTGCCTGAAAATACATTATTTAGGCTTATGATATAAATTATCGATATAATAATAAACATACTAATGTTGAATGGAGACGTTAGTGATAAATGACAAGAAATAGAAATATAGATAGATAAACGTGAAGCGTGTATAAAAGGTGGAAAATAATAATATAGTAAAACTACTTTAGGATTTAATAAAAATCCATACCAAAATTCCCTTATCTGAAAATAGATATTATTAATAATGTTGCAGTGCTTAATAAAAATTCATTTTTGTATGCAGTAATAAAAAAAAAGTGATTTTATGTTTGATGATAGGATTTTTAATATAATATAGTTAAAAAATTGTTTTGATATCACAGTTTTTACACTTTCCAATAATTTACAATACCAAGCCGTACAACTGCAGTGTAATAACAATTTATTAAATACTAACTTACTGCACATGACGTCATCACAGCATCGCGTGGACGATATACCATTACCGGCGCCAGAAGACATAATAGAATTTGTGAACAATGTACATTTTTTTGTTTCCAAATTAAATTCAATGTGTGTGATCCAGCATCAGGTTGTTAATATTTATAAACATTCCTGTCTCTTTTATACCACCGTCACAGGCGGAGAATGTGTTCTTTAACATTTCCTTTAATTTCACTAAATTTAACATTTAATAATGGAACGCAAATAAATATAAGGGAATGGAACTGCTTTTAGGATTTGAACTTATCGCAACGATGATCTTATGATGATCTTATCGCAACTTTTGTCAGAATAAATGATACCCAATTTAAAGTGAGCATTTCGCCTCTGAATTTATGCAATGATTTCTTGAGGTTGCACGCGTAGTGAGCACTTAATTATGTTCGAATGACATAAATAACATTTCAATTAATTTCATATCATGCGTTTTTTTACATTTTTCTTAATGTGGACTTCTGAAGTACCTACACTACAGGAACGTGCTGGAGTATGCTTGAATTGTGTTTGAATACATGCAGATCGTTGTCACTTCGATCACCCGATCCCGGCAGTTCCCTCCGTCGCTCTCTCCCTCCAAGTGGAATGCTTATTTGATAGGTTACAAAGTGTAATAAAATATATATTACTCAGAATAACTGATTTATAATAAAGCTCCCGTTTTCGCTATAATTGGATCTTTCACTTTAAAATATGTAAAAAAATGCATTTGTTTTTGTATTATACGGTTCCAGAGACATCAGGTATAGCATTACGTAGGAAATACTGACACACTAAATGTGTGGTACCTTAACGGCGGCTTTGTTCGTGGCTGTAGATAAAGTAATGTTATTTTAAATTTGAGCCATCGATTTAATTGCGGCATCTGCAGCCGACACCCGCTGCATAGTTATATCAGATAAAATTCGTGTTTTCGTTGTGCGCGTCGCCTTATTTTATTATCCTGCGGTTTTTTTTTTATTTAATTGGAAATTGAGCGTAATGTTGCGGTGTTATACTGTATTAACATTTTGATTTAAAACATGAACATTGATGTTAAATAATCGGAGATTTATCGATGTATTGACATATCATCGTCAATCATTATGTTTCGAATGACCTGAGAGTGATCTTTTGACTTTACGATGCCCCAAATAAGTGTGTTAACTTTACACCCACCGCGGTTAACGGTTAAGGTGATGGGACATTGGTTTTTACTGTCTAAAGATTTATTTAAGGAGGTTTTTTTATATTACTATAAAAATGTGGGTCACAAGTTTCCATATAAAATATACTGTCATACGAATTTTGGCACAATGACAAGTGTAAATTTCAGATTCAGGATCATAGGTTAGTACAATAACTATATAGTCACATACATATATATAATAAAGAAATATATTATAAAAACCCTAGTTTTGAGTGTTATTCGTAGATGAGACGATTTTAATTTACGCTATGAAATGGTAGTGGTAATAACGGGGCACATAAATATTAATTAAATTTTCATAGCTTTAAAATTATTTTCATTTGCAGTTGAATACGCTTGCAGAAAAATAGTGTAACGTAATATACGTAATATATTACATGCCTTAACGAGACAAGGCTTAGAGATGATATTTGTAAATATGAGACTAGAATTCTATTCTCCAGACGTGAACCGAAATTGGATCTACATCAAATGAAACAAGATAGTAGATTTTTAGTCATTTTTGTGTTATTACAATATAGAAGCAATGGGAAATTTAACCAATTATGCGATACAAAGCTCTCTACTTTGTTGCAATTTTTTTATATCAACACTTTTCAGATTAATATCCGCCGTCAGAACAGAAGCGCCGCTGCTGAATAAAGACCTTAATTTTAAACACTTATTAACAAGCCGTTTAACGAAGCTGTAAATTGTTCTCTGCCCTTTCACTGTACCTTAGTGTATGGAAATAAAAGTCATTTTACTATGTAGTCTTTTGACATTTTCGTTGCATTTTACCGCTATTAATCAGATAAGATTTTTGATAATAATGGTGTAATTAAATCACACTTGAAAATAATTATCTCTTCAGAAATTGGAGGCTGGAGTAGATCTGGAGACTTTATCTCGCCGCGTATGTTATTATAAAAATCATAAAAAATGAGAGTATACGGTGTCTTTTGACACATAAAAGGACGATTGCTTAAAACACCCTTGTGACGGCTGAACGTGTGGAAAAGATAATTAATCCAATCAACTTCATAATAACGTTTTTATTTCACAATCAGAAATATCTGGAACATATTTTTACGTGAATATATTATGTATCTCTTATAAACGTCATTTACTGAGCGAAGACACGCAGTAATGTACATTTATAGACTAACAATGAATATGTTGGCGGCTAGGCGGGAATGTCTGGCTGCCAGCTTCTTCGGAGAAACGTGAGAGAAAAATATATTAAACCGACCGTTAAAGCTGAAGTTCATACCAATATAACATTATGGTAGAAAAACGAATGACCAACAAATCGCTAAGCAAGCAAGCAGAAATTTCAGGCTGTTGATAATTTTTCCGATAACCGATAGCGATAGTTAATTAATGGACGTAAAGCTATGTATATGACAATCAAGAGATTTTCTGTTAAACAGCTGCTGCAACCAGATGTCTGAGGCCTCGGTGTGAAGAAGTGCCGTGTCCAGTGAGGCAATTCACGTGTTGCGTATGGTTGCCGCAATCGTTAAACGCAAGGCGGCTCGTTTGTGACTTCATTACTATAAAAAACCCCTTAAAATTTATAAACAGTCGATGAGGAATATATAGGGACATAAGTGGATGGTTCCGTACTAAATTGGCCACCGGTGTTCTGTCATACCGAAAAGCTGAGGCAGTCTATCGCGCTGCTAAGGGCAGGTTGGCATAGTTTACTCTCCTTAGAGAATATAACGGAAGACAGAAAGCAACTTAACATTTTATTTACTTCACTGTTGCAGCAACTGATATTTAAATTTACCTCTATAGTATTATATTACCTATATGTTATTATATTACATACATATACAATATTATTCATTGATTTCCCAATTAATTGACGAAATAAATCTTTATTTCATTATTGCTATCACCGTTGAGTCATTTTGGATAAAATACTTATTACTCGAGTCAGATTAAATTTCTACTTCGGTACAGCAATAACGTCGCTAAGCATGTACATATATAACTGGATAGAAATAAATAGGGTTGTGACATTTAACACTTTGTAAAACTTAAATCTCAACAGTTAAGGACACATCCCGCTTATCCCACGCCATTTGGTTCCGTGTATTAATATTGTAACGCGCAACCCTAAAGGCGTGTACTTAATCTGTAATCGCGCACAGAGCTGACGGACGCTTGCGCGAGTCGGTGGACAATGAACTCCAAATACGACGAGAGACACACTAATGAGATAATGAAACGTATTTGTTACCAAAAACGAGCAGCGTGCAGTTAACAGTTGACACATTTCATCAGGAGAACGTCAGCTTTATAAAAATATTGTATTATTATAAAAATAAAAACAGCGAGACAGAATAAAAACAATTCAATCATAATCTGCTGAAATATGCAATGATATCAGGATCAAAATTAACCTTTACGAAGCATTGGCCTCACTTTAGTAAAAGCATGTAATATATTCATCAGTGTTGACATGTCGTCATTTATATAACAACCAGTTACGTATAAAGTTAAATTTTTATTTATTTGTTTATTTATGTACACAACACATTGAGACACATACAGAACAAATAAAAAAGGACGACAGGAAGGTACAGTTAATTTCACGAAGAAATTTCTTCCAGCTGACCTGTGGTTTATTGTTGGTGATGTGTATATTATTTTCATACATTCCACCTAGAATGTATACCTGTTGCATATGTATATTGTGCTATACAAATGTTTCGAATGTTCTATTTATGAACCAATTTAAAAGATAATATCTATAATAACTTTATTACCGTTCAATGTGTTGACATAGTCGTGTGAATCAAGTATATTTCCATATTTTCCTGTTGCCTTACTTTTACTTTCTCCGACGAATTACTTGTGACCATAATAACTCAATGCCTTATGCGCTGCAGTGCTGGGCGCGTAGCTATATTAGGCACAAGGTGACCTTGGCACTCGATTAGCAAAAGTAGATCGCATAACACCAAACGACTAGATGAATACAATCATACCATTAACGTTGCCGAAGTAATTGCAACCTTCTTACAAAAGCATATGCCTTTATACACAGCAATAACTCAATGACCACGGACTATAATTATATCATTTTTTAAGTCAATGTCGCGGTGGAAAGTGGCGCCACCTGTCATTCCTTTTGACAAATCATAGCGTCTTAAAAAGCCGTTGCTGTAAATAAGCGTTATCAAATTATTGCACTTTATGTCGTTAATGTGATTTACTTAATGAAGAAAAATGTTGTATAAGTAATTGCTATCAATGTAATTCTCACCTCTCTTATATTGCTTAATATTGCTTTCATGTCATTTATTTGATTTATTTAAACAAGAAAAATGTTGTAAAAGTTTTTGCGATGGCATTAATTCGCACCTCAGTCCGGTCAAGTAGAACAACTATACTTTGCACTTTATTAATATTAAACGTCTATTAAGAACGTAGTACTTGCGGTTCAGGAATTTTTTAGTGCTCTTTTGGTAATAACAGTCTTTTAAAGTTTTAAGTTTATGTGGAAAAAGTGATTGAAATACAAAAAAAAATCGATAACATTTTACGATCGCATAATCGCGTACGAAATTGCTAATTTTTAATCAGTCTACTTCGCATTACTGTGCTCGTCCTACATACATATGTACATGTGTTTTTGATGATTGTGAGCCTCTGCATATATAAGCTCAATTTAAATCCGTTGATTTTATTAAATCTACACTTTGAATGAACTTTGAATTCTAACAAGTCTTCTATTTCTTAACATTTACATTTTGTCCAATTTTAGATATTGTACTATTTGGAAATATAAAGATATCACAATAATTTTAAACACAAATTACGCCTACTAAATTTTGAAGTAACAATAACTTTAGTTTAGTTATTTTTTCCCACTGTTTAATATTTATGACCGATAACATCATTAAAAAACAAAATTAATGTAACAGTCAGTGCTTATTATAATAATATTTCCTATTTAAATTCATTGCAATTAAAAACAAATCTGTCATACGGGCCATAAGAATGTTCTCTTAAAACATTTTCAAACAGCAAAATTTCAGTTACATTCATATTAATATGTAACGCTTGACTTCATAAGTGTACTACGTAATGATGTATACATGTGGACTGTTGACGGTCAGATTCCCACAGCTTGTTTATGTGTAATGATCGATTACTCGCTACTGGTTCAAGCATATGAATTCACTTGCGTTATTGAATAAATAATTATATTTTTACTGCAACATTAAGGTACAATGGCTCATGTATTAACGAACGTAATATATACACACGCTAGTTGTAACGACTGTGTGTAATATCTCAAATGAAACAAAACTGCATTTTGTTACATTATTTTCATAGTTCGGTCTTGCGTTAAGTTTCATAAAATGACTTAATACTCACGCGGTTCGATTAACATATTTTACGATTAACATTAATGCCTGTACGATAGGAAAGGGCAGGGACTCGGCGCCTGGTGCGTGTGTTGGTTTTCGATGTTGTTTACTTTTTAATTGTAAATATTCCTACGTGCACCACAACGCATAGGTCACTGTCGTGGTGTCTAGCTATGAGTGTGTCATGTAAGGTTTTATGTATTTTTATGCAATATTCTTTATATTTCATATTTGCGTGTTTGTTGACACGCAACACACACACACAATAAATATTTTTCTGTCTATCTTGTTTGTATGTATTATTCTCATAAAGCATAAATAAACTAATTTATTATTATAACATTCATTTTTACTATTATTTTAAGCTTACGAAATTATTTGGTTTAGTTTGGACATCGGAGTAGAATAAGGCTGCCATGTGAAATCGAACAAAGATGTCGGATATCAAATTGTATTTATAGAGGATTACCATTTTCTTGTAATAACAATATTTCTTTTCTTTAGATCTAAAATACCGCAGCAGGCAAATGTCGCAAATAAAAGTATCACAAAAACCAAAGATATTACATCGATGATCAGACGGCTTCAACCATGTCTTTACTTCAGAATAGGTATATCTGTATATATCTAAAGTATAGAATAAATTATGATTTCTATTGGAAATTCCAAGTATTACTGACCATGGTCTTGTGAAGATCTACAATAAGTTGGTAAATCGCATATTGGGGACGCACACAGCAAATTCATGTTTATATAAATCTGTATGTTGTAATGGCCGCTACTCGTTGACGTGGGAATGGCTCACAATCGCCATAAAAAGGGGTTGTACCATAAAATATAACCAATAATCCTTTAAAAAGTTAACGTGCAAAAAATTCAGATGTCGAAATCAATTCTGCAATAAACATCACATGAGTTTCGTCGCAAAGGGCATCATTATTAAAGAATTGCCTAATTATACGATGCGAAATGTCAATGGAGGGAATCCACGATGCTTGCTTTAGGGTTCCACAGGACCAGGCATTTTTATACACCGCATAGAATATATGGATAACACTAACGAATCATTATTACTATTCGATTTACTTTTATCTTTATTTATAGAACGATATTGAAAATATAATGTTCAAAATATTATTAGGTATTTTTATATATAATTACACTGTATTAATAGTACGAAGCTAATGCTCATTTCAGAGTTAAGTGAGAATGCAATATTAAATAACTAAATAATAAATATGGTGTACGCTATAAAGCGAAATGCTATGTATGGAAAATTTTTGAATTCCGCTGTCCTGCGCGAGCTGGTCACTGTCAGATAACAACAAATGCGGTGTTTCTAAATAGCTTTTTTTTTCTCTTTTTCTGTAAAGTTATTTTTGCCACTTCCGACATGTTCTCACTAAAACCCTGACTTGACCGGCAGGAGGTCTCCCCTCGTAACCCCTAGCTGTAGGTGATACAATAAAGACTAAACAAATAAAAAATGCGACTTAGCACGCAAATACCAGCAGCTTTTAACTTCATATACAATATTTACTTGACAAAAATCTCGTGAACCAAGAATTTTCGCGCGATCGTAAAATCGAACTCGAAATCCCGGACAATTTATAATCTTCGTTGTGATATTAATCAAATTTTGACCTCATCCCTTGACGTTATACGGTCATTATAAGCTTTGCGGTGTTGCATCATTGGATAAGGCAAATTTTTTCACATACCAACAACTTCTCCTTTCATTACTTCCAAAGTAATCAAAGGAGATTCGGTTGAGCCTTTTCAATATTTTTTTTATTATTCAAATATTTTTTTCAAATTCATTTCTTTTCAGACACACCGAGATCTATTACTATATTTGTAATAGTCACACCGCCAAATGGTGGCCGAAAAGCTTTGTAGTAAATGGTTATCGTTTCAACAATAATATCAACAAGCATTAAGAATTTTTGTTGTATATAACAAGAAAATAATAAAATTAATTAAATGTCTTGAAACATCTCCACATATATTTATCTGATCCCAAACCAGGCAGACTCTGTGTTAGAGTAACCAGACATATTAATATACATACAGTCACATAAAAAGTGCTCCGAATAACCCCCACTCATATTTGCTCAAATTTTTAAACAGGTTTTTTGAAACTGTGCTTCTTATCTTAAACCATTATGTGAATTTATTCGTTGCAAGTCGGCGGTAGAACAGACAGACGGCTTTGGTCAGCATAAAAAATGAAAAATTACTTTTACGTGACAGGCAAATCATAAGGTTTCAGAAATTAATTAATTTCTTGGCATTGTCCATTAAGAACACTTGTGATATTCGAATGAGATGGAATAAAATTAGGAAAATTTTTATTCTTTACATTTTGGATACATTATTACTTTTCGTAATTTTAATTAATATATCAGTATAGCATATTTAATCAACTTGATATCTACTCAGTTGTGGATATCGTATCAGAGTTATAGAATTTTGATATTTTTCAGAACACTGAGGGAAAGATATTTTCATTTAAATATTTTCGGGCTGAGGTTTTGACTTTTTCATTACTACGAGTATATTATTTGCTCTTAACATTGGGCATTGGTTTTGTTCGATAATTTATAATTAGGCGTAAGAAGGCTATCTAGTCTACTTACCATCAGGTCAGTAACCATTTCACAGTTAGTAATGAATTTTCTCAACCAAAAGCCTTTATCACTTATTTTTCTTTTACTTTGTCCCGAAAGTCTGGGGAACATCGTAGGGCAGCGTGACGTGTTGATAAATAGACCCTATTCCATCGTTAAGCTAGAATCAGATCAATGACCTCACGGAAACAAAAGTATTTTCTAAACTTTGGCAAGCAAGCAATATTTTTGACTTTGCCTTAAGAAGAGGACATTGAAATGTCATCTCGCGTTAAATAACTGACACATACAAACAAAGCCTTGTCTATCAGTCTGGCGCTAGCAGTAAACTGCGACCATTATAGTGCGTGTGATATTCTTATGATTAGTGATTCAAGCAAGTTTAAACAAACTTGTTTGTAGGTTTTGATACATCGAGAATGTAAATAATGGTGCGTCTTTAAATTTTCTGGACAGTAGCCTGGCGCCATTCGTTTCTTTTCTACGGTAAAGATACACACATCTAAGATAAGATAATAATAAAGTATTGTTGTAAATAGATAAGATAATAATAAACATTTTTGTCTACTTTAAAGTAAGCGGAATGATCACACTAAGCGTTCAAATAAAGAGCCAGTAATTATCTGACCTAATCACCTTTTCTCCTACATCTAAGTTAAACAATCAAGGATAGATTTATTTGATGCTCCCTTATTTTTAGTTTAATGGTCTGGAGGAGGATAATCACCGGAAGATAACCAACTGAGCGTGAGCGATTTATACAGTCTGGTGAGCTAATACCGGATAACAAGGCTGTTTAGGAGATGTAAATTAACGTGGTGCGGTAACAATAAATAAGTAATGTTATGTAAATAGTGTAAGCAGCTGCACATAATATGGTATTTTTATCAAAGTATAGGGTGGGCCTCGGAGTTTGGCGAATTTGAAAAATTCATAAAAAAAAA
>DVPR01000613.1:0-13131 GCA_018239345.1 Oxynetra stangelandi
CGCGGCTCGGCGGCGCGCGGCTCGCCGCTGCGGCGTCGCTCGCGGCGCTCGCCCGCCGCACGCTCGCGGCTGCGCTCGAATGGTTCCTCCCTCTCGCCGTCGCCCCGCCTGGTCCGCTCTCCGAAACGATCCTCCGGACTCTTCGACGGCTCCCTGCGGGCGATTTCGCAATTGCGACTTCAGAAATCGGATGCGTGATTTGACAGTTGAATAATTTTGAATGGTTTCAAATTAATTATAAACGGAGTATCCGTCGATTTGATCGTTGCATATTTTTTAAATTGTTTCATCGATTGGGAGCGGGTTAAACTTAACTGATTTATATGAATCTGAGCACGGTAAAATGTTACCTTTGAAGCAAAACCGGCGGTTTCTCCGGTCTGCCCGGTCTGTCCCGCCGCGGATCCCGTATTCTGTAAGCCGACAGTAAATCTAGTTACGTTCGGATCGCAACTGATATGCACAAGCAGGTATACTGGATAAAAAGCAATACATTCACCGAAATCAAAAGAAATCACACGGGATCTCCATGCTCAACATACACAGAATGTATACCGAAGATAATATATGGTATATATAATACTTAAATGTATCATATCAAACATATTTGTGCTTAAAAAAAGAATACAAATAATGCTAATTTTATTGTGACCATTCCCAGTTAATTACTATTTTACTGCCGGAATGGTAGCTCTTACTTAACGCTGCCAATTGAACAATACAGTAATACTGTGAAACAAAAATAATAAAAAAAACATTATAAAATAAAAACGTGAATTTCCCAGTTCTTTCCACATTTCCATATTGTGTAATACCAACGGTGATATTGCAATGTTTAATATGACTTGCGGGAAGAACAAAGTTACTTAGTATTATGGATGACTAAACCTGTAGTAGGATGATAATATAAATATTATTTAATTAATAACATCAAAAGTATATCTTCAACGCGAGGAGGCAGTTACTTGACACCCCTTTCACACTTACCATAGTGTCCTACTTGAAAAAACGTTGGTACCGTGACGATATGCATATATACCTACTGAATTTCATCCAATCGTGGATATCTCTACCTCAAAACGGACATTTCTATTTAAAATCACAATAACAATCCAACGATTCAACAATGAATCAAACCTTCATATATCAATGGAGGAAATTTTAGCATTTTAAAGTCTACATTTCACCGACTATCAAATTCTTTTTTTGCTATCATCTCACATACATTTAGTATATATACTTATACTTCAAGTTACAAGTAATTCTTAAGAAAGCAGGTGGCGACTCATAATGTCTTCTTGAATGTAATATTGATCATCCAGCTTTTGTGTGTTCCATTTTATTTCTTAAGTATTCTTAATTCAATTCTTCTGCAAATGTATTTTCGGATTTCCAGCAATCACAGCTTTTCTTACCAACTTGTCTTTTTGGTATTTTATTCTTCTGCGTAATAACTTCTGTTATATATTTCTATAATCATAATATTCGCTTTTTATATACAAAATAATTTAATTCTCCTATTGCATTCATATCTAGTTTTATTTCATGCCGATACCATGATAATTCTTTATAATATATATGAAGAATTATTTAATTTCCTTATAAGCACACTTCATTCTTCAGCTTAATCTTCGGCTTAAGGCAACAGATGCATCAAAATCTTCATGAATCCTTTTTGATCTAATATCTTATCACTTCATTTCGATATTTTGCTAATCAATTGTTATTTCATTAATGAAACAGTATCTTTGTTTTGCAAATATTATATCCAATCTCCAACACTGAGAAATGTTTTGAAAATATACAAACGACCGCAGCGTTGATAAAGCTATATGGCAATTATAAATATGACTCAGGGTTTATCAAAAAGATAAAAACTGTTGTATTTTCACACAAATCTCAAAACATAGCACGCATGAAGCGACTAGAAGCCTATCATGGCTTCTTTAATTGTTCCAATAGACACCTTCTGTGTTCGAGCGTTTAAGAATTAAAACGCAAACAAAATTGTTCTGAACTGTGTATCACTTCTTGATTGATTACTTCTGAACGAAAACAAAATACGTCATAGTATTTCTCAAAAAAACTCCAGAACAACCATGTTTTTACTAGTCTCATACACGCCTAGAGTTAGCATCGTTTAACGTAAACAACTTTAAATAATGTTGCAACTGTAACATGTTCTGATCGAACTCGTTACTATGTTCTGTAGAGATGTCACTGTAAAAACAAATATATTGGTTTAACTTCGCGAATTACAACACTGCGTAGCGTGGCGACGCCACAATGTTTCCACTATGAATCAAAGTTTAATGCTACATATGAATATATATACTGTACCAAAACATTACACATAGTTACATTACGATATGATGTTGTTATGATCTCGTATTGGAGATTGGACACTTACAAATAAAATTGTATCCAACGTACCTCCCGGGCGAAATACGCTCCTCGCGCGGCTTTTCCTTCTTGTCAATAAATTCCCTTTCGCGGTAACGCGGTGGTTCTGGAGGTGGACGCCTATATCGAATGGAACCAAAAAAGATTAACAACACTGATGTCAATATAAAGTTACATACAACAATAGAAGTCGTCGGTGAAGTCAAGATATATTATGCTCTTTACACTTTGACTGTCTTTCAATGAACATTTCAACAGTGGCTGCATGTTAGCTGCCATGAATCTCCTTTGAAATGGTGAGCATAAGAAATTTCATAATCATGAATAGATCAATATACGCAAATGATAAAGGTGACTATCTCAGTCCTCAAAATGGCGAAACTTCTGTGACCAGCCAAGCATAGGACATATACAGCTACTGGTGACTGCTGCATACCCATTTGCTACCGTCTTGATATAAAAAAAACATTCCAGTTCAATGTCAAAAACAATGAAATTAAATTTTAGTATGCATTACTTTGAACATTGACAAAAAACATGTGCTATTGCTACAATGTTTTAGAATTAACTTGTATAATAGTTATATAAGAGTTATTCATATTTTCAAACTAGTTATAACAACTATAAAGGGATTCATTCAATATCTTCAAAACAATGTGGTTTTAACTCGGTAAATCATAAAATGTATGTGGATTTAATGTTTCATTTACCTTTCTCGATAATCTCTATTTTCAACAAACTCCCGCCTCTTTGGACCCTCATACATATTGTATCTGTCGTTCGCTAAAATTGTAAATAAGATGTCGGTGTTAATTATGGCAACTTAAATATATTATTCAAAAAAAAACTATAATAAATTGTATGTAAAATTCAAGATTGTAATTTTTGAATTTTTGTTTAGTGTTTAAGCCCCCTTTTTTACTTACAAATGCACTTTTGGTTATCCGAATAAAAATAAATAATAATAATAATAAATTGCTGCACACACCTCTTGGGTCTTCTCTATAGTAAGTTTCCTCTCTTGGTCTCTTATTGTAGTGATCCTCGGGTCTACCATCTTCGAAACGCGGTCTGAAATTAAGTGTTACGGATATTTAGTATGCTGTAACAATATAGAATTTAAGGTACCATTTCTGTTACTTTAGTATTGACCAATGTCTGAACATAGGACGGAACATTGGTGTAGATAGTAACAAATGTACTATTATTGATAAGAAAGCATCAATATAGTGTAGTAGCAAGCTTAAATACTTAAATAAAAACAAAGTAAAAAAACTCACTCACCATCGATGAAATTAGGTTCTGTTTCAATACTCAATCCATATAGCAAATTACAAATAGAAGAATTAGTTTTGCCTGTGAACTATAGGTGTAGCTCACTAACCAACAACAAAGGGGGATATTTTTAGTCAAACATGTTTTGTTTTGGTGTTAAAGCATAAACTACATTAATGTAATATGATGTCCAATGTAAATGTACCATTGTACCATAATTTACAATATTCATTATAATTACCTTTTAAACTCGTCATAATCTCTTGGCCGATAACCATGCTCTACATTGGAATTATCATATCGTCCGCTTGGAACAAATTTCTCTCTGTTCCTGTCGATTTTTTCTATATGTTGTGGTAATCTGAAATTGAATATGAACATTACACATTTTTTTTTATTAATGCATCCAAAATTCTCTACTATTAAACTGGGTCTCTACTACTAAACTTACTAGGTCACAGCTAATGTAGTTTAAAAAATATATATTTCGCCCACCTTTCATTACGTTGCCTGTCAAAATTGTAATGGTCTTGGTGATGATACTTGTGCTCCTTGCTCGAGCCTCGGTAGAATCGTTGCACTTCTTGTTCGCGATCATAATTTTCAACAGACGCAGACCGACGAAACTCTTTTCTATAATGCATCAATGATAACAAAAATGTATTATATTACTTTTGCTGATTTTATCTTATGAATGTTATTGTTATTATGTTATTTACAGCCAATAAAAAGTGATCAACATATTATTAGTGAAACATATTACCAATGAACATGTGCAAAGAATAAAAATATTAAAAGTGATTTATATTATGTAATTGGATAGTCTACGATGCACTATCTGAATGCAGCCTATAAAGTTGTCACTAGGTATCAAGTATTGTTTTTGACCATTTAACCTGAATCGAAAAGCGAGATAAAAACAACCAGACAAGTTGGCTGATGAGTTATCGAATAAAATTGTATGCAATTTTATTTTAATATGTATTTTTTTGTTAACAGTAACAATAACATTCGTACTATTAAGAAATACAACCAGCAACACATCCTCAAGGGTGAATACTAACACAACTAATACACATAAAACAGTTGCATTCCTGCATTTTAGTCATAAATTGATATATTGAATACTTTAAAATGAAACAATAAACAATAGTTTCACTAACAATTACAAACTAAATCTAAATCCTGATCCACCTATCTCAATAATCTTATTGGAGGTTATTTGAGTATATTCATAGACACTTGAGACAACAGCTTGTATAATTTTGTCACTCTTGTCACTTAAAAAATACCCTTATAAAAATCAAATTTCACACAAATTTAGAAACCAATCTTTAACATAGCGTCCTTGTTATTGTACAGTGTTCAAAAATTATTCTATTTAAAAGAACAGATTTAAAATTCCGCCTAACACACACTAGGGGTCTAGGGCAAGAGTCTATAAGTTCAAAATAATAAGGAAGATCATTCATTCAATCCTCCCGTTACATCTGTAAATGTATAGGTTTAAGAATTAGCAAATGAGCTTGCAAATAACTAAACACAATGTAGTTACTGCATCTCATACCCATCTCAAGTTAATTTTAGACACCTCTAAATAAGTACTACATGCGATCAATCTCAGATATTGATTCCTAAAAATTTGAAAATGGCACACAATATTGCAATTAAGTACTGCAGATTACCAGAATAGATAGGTGTGCTGATTGTGTTTCCTTTGACATAACCTTAACCAAGTGCTTTACTAAATTGGCACTATAAGTTAGTTGTGCACTTGGTAAATGCAGGCTCAAAAAAATACTCACTGATAGTAGGTTCGTGTTGGTTGACTACCATCTCCAGATGAAGCTCTACGCTCTTTGACCACACTGAGAAGGCGCCGTGGTATATTTTGCACTTCTTCTATAAAATGCAATGCACAGCAAGTAAATATCGATAAAGAACACAACTATATATATACAATGACAGAAAAGAGAAAATGATTATTAATTAAAGTATCACTTTCATTTAATTAGCTAAATATTCGATCTGTTTGGCTTATAGCCATTTTTCGGTTGCAATATAAGCGTGAAAAACTTGTAATGTCCATCCATGTATAAAAGAGTCACCTTCACTGAGTGTAGATGCCCGCGTCCGCTTACTCTTATGTTTATGCTTTTTTTTCTTTTTAGAAATCGTTCCACTGTCGCTAAGTGAGAAGTGGTCGCATGAAATAACAGATTCGGAACGTCTCTTCTTTTTACCATGCTTCTTCTTCTTTTTCTTATGTTTGCGTTTCTTAGACCGTTTATGATCCTCCGAATTGCTTTCTGAATCTGAAGAGTCTAGATGCTTCCTCTTTTTTTTGTACCGGTGATCTGACTCGGAAGTGTCTTCACTTTCGCTATCAGAAGAACTGCTAGATTTATCACAATTCGAATCTTCAGATTCATCGGATGTAGCATGATGACGCTTTTTTGATTTCATTTTGAAAACCAATTAACTAATCAGCAATTACGAGTAGAACAAATTAGTTTAAAATCACTTTGATTACGAGAAACAAAACAAAACACCAACGTTTTACAGATTTCCTGAAGGTGCGGCCGGACAACGAGAACATGGGCCATAGACAAAGCTAATATAGATAATATACTTTAATACTCTAATACCATAGATCATGCCACAATTTTACATACTTTAAATGGATTTTTATTAATTTATTGTGTAGATACGGGATCTTAAAAGGACCGACCAAATTCAAAAATGTTAACATTTCCTGCAATACTGCAGTGTCTATCGTCTATATTCTGATGTATTTTGATAGGTTTGATGATAAAAAACTTAGTACCTGAAATTATTCAAGTCAAGAGTGAATAGGCACTTTCTAGGCAAGCGTGCTTCTTGCTAGGCTGCATCCCGCTTTCTATCAGGTGGGATAGCAGTCAAACGCGAGCCTATACCTAAATGATAATAAAAAAACCTACTGAGAAAATTTAAGTGACATGTTGTTTTCGCTGATGACGAATTTGGTAATCAGATTTGACATTTGTCACCGTCAATATTTGTGGTTTTATAAAGATTTTATCGTCTGATAAATAATTGAACTATTTCTCGTATCAGTAATAAATGTAAAGTAAATATGTTATACGTATAGGTAATTGTACGAGAGATCAGTTTAATTTATTTTCATAATGAGTTAACTCCCTAATATTGCCTTTTACGTCTGTAAGACTGTAGCAGTGCTTAAGGTTATTTCTATAACATTAAATTGTACATTTACATTGAAATAAAAATATTTAATCATGGCTATGAGAAAACGAAGTGGTTCAGGCTCTAAAAGACATTTAAAGGAGAAAGTTGTACAGATATATGAGTCATTTTTCAAAGGAGAAGATTTAACGACAGAAAATCCTACCTTTTGGGACGAATTTTTTTTGTTAAAACCTAAAATACCACAATTAGAAGCGGAAATACATAAATTATCAGCTGAACAGTTGATGAACATGAAGGACAACATTAATTTACTTGTATTTCAATGTATAGAAATGTTGGGGCAAGAACATCATATAAGGTAAATGTACACTCAATATATAATCCATATGGAGACGTTTTACAACTGATGGAAAAATATTGTCGCTATACATTGTCCATCTTATAGAAGGAGTTTAAAGGGTTAATTGAGCGATTTCACATGTACCTGATCTTTCTTCTGGATGGCTAGGACAGGAGAAGCAGCCGTTACGCACAATATTGTGACTAAGCAGTGACCGTAAAGATTTGGCAGACATATAAAATAGCAAAAAATTTTGCAGTAACGTTTTACAGTTAAAGAGTTATTAAAGTTATCATTCAAAGTTGACTATATCTTGATATCTCCTCTTTGATTCTTTCAGAAGAAATAGCTAACTTACTATGCCTGCAATGGTGCTTCAGCTTATTTGTTATGCTTTAATATACTAGAAAAATATGAATAAATAAAAAAACTCCTAAACAAGAATTTTATCATTTCAGACTAGTATATGCTCTTCAAACATTTAGTGGACTTTTGACTACTATGTACCAAAGAGCAGGACAGGATCCCAGCTTAAATATTAAGGCTATTTTATTAGGCGCTGATACCGCAAACACAAAGATGCAAAAGCTGTTAGAACAATGCAGTACTGTTATTTCAGGTATTTATATCAATTAACACAGTATATCATCAGGATTACTTTAATAGGTCATAGGGCAATTAGAAATTAACACAATATAAATAGACTAGAAAAGTAATACAACATAAATTAATATGCTTGTTTATCATATCATAAATCAATACTTTTCATTTGCTAATATGATTATATTTTCCTCTTTCCGAAACTCAAGCACAGATTTTTAACATTCTCCGTGTAGCTTTTTAGAAGTTTGGGCTAATTTGAGAAACAGATCAATCAAAAATTTCATAGAACAGGTAAAGAACTTTAAAGGTTTATGGGTTAAAATTGAAGAGATTGGTTGTTAAGCAATTTGTTAATGTAGGGAAATAAAATAAAATTAAACATTCTTATTTGTAGCTACATATAGCAAATAGCAAATATGGTGTTGTATCAAACAGTATTGCACTCTAAAGGGGTGTCATTAAGTTAAAGGCCTCCTGGCTTCTCATTCTCTTTCAGTACAGAAAAAAATTGTGCCCAGGAGTAGCATTCGAGGGTTGAATGTAAATGTAATATATTAAACTCAGCTCCAAAAATATTAACACATATCAATCATTGGATTGTGATTTATCATTTAACAGCGTAAACTACTAGAACTGTTATCTGTTAATTCCGAGAATTTGTTAGTTGCACAAATTGTTTCTACAATATTTAAACAAAATGTACCTTGAGTAAAATGTGTTGAATGATAGCTTATCATGTTCTATGTACTGAAAATGATTATTGCCATAGATTTGTATGGAATTTATACATATCACCATTGGTTAAATGGAAATGATGAAATTAAAGTATTTTTTGTTATCATCATTAAAGAAAAGTATTTTTATATTATCATGAAAATAAAGTATTTTTACGTCATCATGAAAATAAAGTATTTTTATATTATCATGAAAATAAAGTATTTTTTATATCACACAACAATGTTACAACTCATCTACAAATATCATTGCAGCATAGCAATTTCTATTCTGCCCGGCTTATTGTCATGAGTATATAGCTTCAAAATTTCTGATAGCTAAATAATATGCAAGCTTGATTAATTTTTCTGACAGCTAATATAATGTATAATATTTTAATAATATACCCGTGTCTCAGAGCTGTTTGAAAAAACAGTTTCTATTTATGTTACACTTCATTGAGATTTATTTGTTCATATTACAGGTGATGTGCCTGAGAGTCTAAAGTCAATGGTGTTGAAATTACTACTTATTATAGCAACCGGTATGGATAATATCGATGACAATCCTCTTGTGGAACACCTGATGCAGAATTCATTATTTGAACCACTAATACAATTATTATGCACATCCACTGAAAGGCAACAACATGGTAAATAATATTTTACAATTAAATATTATCATAATATGTACTGGTTAGTATTGAAAAAGCTTAAGGGACAGTCACTTTGTAAAAAGCGATTTGCTTCAATATCGAAGTGATGATGTAAGCGTATAAATATTTCTTTTTCATACATTATAAATGTAAGTCTCTATATGCAATAAGAAAAACTATAATTGGGGGCCTGTTTTAACCCAGCAAAACAATGGTTGTTAGAATTTTTGTTTTGTCTTTGTCTGTTTGCACGTCCTAATCTCATAAAAACTTGACCAATTTTGGTGCGATTTTCCCTCATATATTGTGGTAACTTCCACTTAAACTGTTAATTTTATTTCAAACATTTCATAAATGAAAATAGTTATGTTAGTTTAAATAAGCACATCGAACATGTAATAATTTTATAATAAAAGATTTTTTACCCGGGGGGACTAGCTAATTAATGATGTCATCAAGAATTTTTAATAAAAAATGTTATTTAGGGTTAACTAAAAAACATTAAGAAGAAATACAACCACAATACCCATGAAAGGGATGACTTTTAATTTGATCTTGTGGTGTGAGCTGAAATTAAAATTCTAAACAGATATGGATACAAATATTTTCATAGTTTGGTAGCCTTGTATAAAAGGCGTTGCAACAGGCATCTCATTTATAGTCTTACTACACTGTCATTAATTTGACTACCTAACATATACTGTACTTTTCAATTTGTTCTGGGATATACTAAATGCGCGAGGGAGAAGGCAGGAGGAGGGAAAAATGAATTTTAATATTGTAGCTGTAACTCACCTTAAGATTAATTTCGTATGAACTAGCAGTGTTTTGCAGGTTATGATGTGGTTCTACTGTTGATGTTTTTGGTTAATTACAAGAAACAGGAATCGGCCAACCCTTACGTTGTGAAATTGTCAATCCTTGATGATGAGCTGGCTTTGAACGGGTAAGTGTTTAATGTTCTTCTGCTATTTTGTTCTTCGAACCACAACAATGTCATTAGACCTAGTCTTGGCTTAGTAGTTTCCGTTTATACATACATAAGTATAATAATGAATATTTTGAATAGATCTTCATTTTAAAATGGATCTTCCTCTTGAATAGATCTTCATTCTTGAATAGATCTTCTTCTTGAATAGATCTTCTTCTTGAATAGATCGATAGTCTTATGATAAATAGGCTGCCTGTATGCATGCATGCCTTTACAAAAATAGAATGACGATAAACTACATACATACATATAAATATTTACTTAAAGATATTTTTACACCCATACTTAGAAGAATCCTTGTGCTCATGATATATATCCTGCGTAGGCATTGAACTCACAACCCCGGCTCAGTAATCAGATTCTCATATTGTATTAATTAGAAACTTAATGAAAACACATACCAACACATAATAGTGAAATCTTTTTTTAGATACGGCCAGGTCATAACTGCTGCTCTCAATGATTACGTGATGTCCACATTCGGTGGTGTGCAGGCCGGTACTGGTGGCGGTTGGCTGTCGTCTCTCACTAGCATGGTGGGTGGGATATTCCTCACCAGTGATGATACACAGCCGGTTATTAGAGGCCAGAGAAACAGGTAAGATGGGCTATCAATAGGGGATTCGGACTAATTTGATCGGACACCAAATTAACTTATAAGGCCCATTTGCTAATCGTGATAATTTTATCAAAGTTTTCGTTTCATTAATATTTATGTAAAATATTGTGATATGTTTTTTTTTTTTGTTAAATTTCTGTACAAAACTTTGAATTTTTTATTGCTAGGTATATTATTAAATTTTAGGCCGAACCAGAGATCAAAATTAACAACATTGTTTGTACAACGCGAATCGTCTCTACTTCATTTGAATGACGTAATAGAATTTATCAAATTTCTGTAGACTTGAGGAACATACAAGATGCATAAATAATTCTTAAAAATATTTAAATGTATCCAAATTTGTGCAAATAAAGGGCTTCGTGTTTTTCTTTATGTTATACAATAAATTTCATGTTTTTGTTATCAGTGGAGCAGAGGAAGGAATGCTTCTGGCACTGTATGAGGCCGCACACCTGAACCGAAACTTCATGACAACATTAGTTCATTCGTCCTCCGCGGCCGCCTCCTCGGCGCCGCCGTCGCCCCCCGCTACTTTGCCACCACATCAGGTCATTTTTGAACTGAATCTAAATTTGGGGGGGGATGTTCAGCTTTTGAAATCAGAGTAAACGATTATAGCACAATTTATTTTGCTGGCCATTTTATGATTTTTCTTTATTTCCATCGATTTGTTGCAACTTCCCGGCTTTGAGAAAATTATTATTGAAACTTTCATTATTTTTTTTCCATCTATAATAAAATGATAGCCATAAATGTTTCTTAGAATTGATTATAACAGAGGCCCTACCCTTTGTTTCAGAGCCCACCAAACTTGGCGCAGATTCAAGCTCTTGACAATGATCAGCCCACAAATCTCTTAGTAACATTTTTCCAATATTGGTAAGCATAATTGAGTCTTGTAACGGTCCCAGTCCTACAGTCATTTTTTAAAGCGGTCGCTTCTATATATAGGTGGCAAGGGCCACTTGTGAACACTGCACACCCCTTTTGGTTATGATCATAGTTTTATACTATATCGATTTTAACACGTTTTATTTTCATTACAGTTCTATAGTTATGGCGGACACGAGGACCGAGGCCAGTATAAATAAATGCAGCCTCTGTTTCATCACTCTCACCTGTATTGTGGAGGAACAGTTCGCGAATTCTATTATGCATGACCAAAATTTAACATTTAAGGTACTACATTTGTCATATGTAGATAAATGTTAATACATAAATGTTAAGAGATATTTTAATTTTAAATTTTTTGTATTTTAATACAGGTTCAATTGTATCGACTGCCGATGCGTCATAGAAAAATAGTTCTGGAGGAGCCGCCTTCACAGCCACTTGCCTCTACTCTTATTGGTTTGGTCGATTTTTATAACTTTTATAATGCACATCATTTTAAGATTCGTTATTATCATTATAAAAGCGTTGATCTATTTATTGATCATCATCTTGTAAACAAATTCTGTTAAAGATGGTACTTTTAGCAACATGAAACTGCATGAAAAATATTGTGACCGCTTATAGGTTAAAGTAATTTATGTTACAGCTCCGTGTGTCTCTCAAAGCATTCCGGTCACGAATGGAGCGACACTAACATTGGAATGATATTTATGACCCATTGAAAACACAAAAAGAATGCAATCTCCAGATCTCCTGGTGGAGTTCATGATGTGCCACCTGCTGAAGAAGTTCCCGGGCGAGCTGTACCGGCTGTGCGTGGGCGTGCTGCTGCGGCTGCTGAGCTACCAGAAGCGCAGCCGCGTGCGGCTGGCGCGCGGCTGGCGCCCGCTGTGGGCGGCGCTCATCGCCGTGCTGAAGTTCCTCGTGGCCAACGAGAGCGCGCTGCTGCGTCGGCACAACATCTTCGTCATGGCGCAGCAGGTCGCGCTGCTATTGCGAGCTTATGGCTGCTTACCGCCGCCTCTAGCGCTTTGTGCACGAGTATTTGTTCTGTGTCTGGGTCGAAAAACAGAAAAATATCTATATAAATATATATTTACATGTAGCTTAGCAGCCGTCTGATTACCGTAATACGGGAACTTTAGTATCTACGTTGGAATCAGATGGCCGTGTGTGGAATTATCCCAAGAGAATATTAGCCGTAGCCGTAGCAAGTAGCCGTGGATTATATTCCATATTATTTATTCTCAATCGTTTCTGCAGTGGGCGGACGTGATGCCTAGTAGCGTTCTGTACCGGCCCTTGATGACGTCATAACTAAAAAATGAAGTCAAATAAAACTAATCTTGTCTATTAACAGGTGATCGTGACGGACGCAAAACTGGTTTCCCAAAACAATGTAATTAAAACATTGTCTCAAATGTACAATAGTTTGTATTTCA
>DVPR01000614.1:0-13125 GCA_018239345.1 Oxynetra stangelandi
AAAAGGATTAATTATAATCATAGGTACAGTTATCTGTGTAGTAGGTATTATGATTTTAGAACAAAGAAACTGATATAAATTACAATATAATATTGTTATTTTTTTGTAAAAATAGTAAAACAATTGGTGATAAATTTCCATTGCTCCGTGTAGCGGTACCTGAAAGGCGTTGGGTCTAGTATTGAAATATTTTATAATAATATGTACGTATGTATGTATGTATATATAGAAGTGTACGTGCTTTGTTTGTGTTTGTTTCATTGTTTGTTGATTATAAAAATCGACAGCTACTAGTGTCTTCAAGTACAGCTACATGTTTACAAGTAATTTTCATGACTCGCCATTTAAACTTAAAACCTATTTATTAGAAAAAACTTTTGACCGTTTTACTCGATCCCTGTTATCTTTCCACACTAATAGTCCGACAAAATGCGAATTGGCAGATTTAATTCTAAGACTTGTCACTTTCATCAACTTAATTTAATCAATTTCAAGTCTTGAAAGTTCTTCCCGAGGTTCGAATGTATTATAAATAATTCACAGCGTAATTAATACCGAGATCAAAACCACTTACTTGGCTTTACTTTTGCATATACCTACTCCACCTTACTTTTCACGCAAAAGGTTTTTGATACTGTTATTCTTGTATTCAAATGGTTTTTTTTTTATTTATTTTCGCGCCTGGGTATCGCCAATTTGCGCCATATAGATCTTAATTATGATTTGAAATCGGCTAATTCGCGCACATGTATAGAACTACGTCAACCAGATAGCGCTTAAAGTATTATTAGATTAATTGATGATAATATGTCATAATTGCATAAATAGTGATCTAATCGACGTCGATTTATCAACAAAGTATTTGGGCAGTTGTCTGCGAATTTTGAGAATGAGTAATATTATGTCTGTTGTAGAAGACATAAGATTTGGATGTTTTTAAATTAAAATACTATAAACATCCTACGAAGAGATAATGTAGGTAATAGAAATCGTTACTATTTTAGTGCCTAAATTAATTCACGTTTTAAACGTTTTCTATTAGATGCTTAATTTAATAAAAATTGATCATATTATTAACTGATATAATACGATAACTACTTTATAACTCTCTGCCTACCCCGCTAGGGACCTGGCGTGACGGTTATTTATTTATTTATATTACTTTTACTACTTGTTCATTAAGCAACGATTGATTACTCAGAGGTATGTGGTGTCTAATGCGCTACTGCCGCCATCCAAATGAATCTTTTAGCACCTGACACTGACTTGTTTGACCAATTAACTGACCAATTAATTGTAAAACTAATAAACAATGCACATCACATCGATGCTCCCTTGACTAAGAGTGACCGATGAAGGCGACTTGCGAAAGTTGACTCCCAATGTACGACAGGACGTGACCGGTAGACAGACGTGTTGGTGTTAGGTTGCTATATGCGGTAGGTACCGCCCGATCGCCAGTAGATTCCCTCAAGTAAAAGTTCATTGCGAAAGAAAAATTCGTTTACGCTTTTGATTTTCTTTATTATTTATTAAAAAAAATTAATCAAAATATATACTGGATATAAATTTTAATACATACTACGTTTGTATGAAATATTGGTATTTTACAACACGTCCTTTTTCCCATTGTTTTGAATCATAGGCATTTTACTGTTACTCGTTTCTTAGTCATGATTAACCCTTAGCCCTTAATTACCTACTTCAAGTTTCCTTCCATACAAATACTAACACCTGTTACTATTATACGTCACCATTTATTATTCATAAGCGGTTTAATAACCATATATGTATGTATGTAGTTGCAACGCGGTCGCTCATGATTCCAGATCGCGGTTGTCATGTACCGTCACTACGTCCACCGGAACGTGACCTCCATGAACTTCGACAATCCAGTGTACCGCAAGACCACCGAGAACCAGTTCGCATTGGAGCCGAATGGCTACGCGCCGGGTAGCAAGCTTTACCCCAGTACGGTGGGAGAGGAGGTAAGGGCCCTCACCGCGATGGAGTGCACCCTCAACATACAGAATAGTCTTAGATAAGTCGGACATGCACACCTAAGAACTAAAAGATGCGAAAATCTTCTGTCGCAATAGATGTTACGAAATCAAATCAACAATCCGGTTTGATCCGGTTAACGGTGTAACGTCTAATTAAACTTGACTTTTTTTTTTCTATAAAAGAGCAACAGAACACCCCGTTCATAAATAATAAAAAAATATGTATTGTAAATAACTTTAAATTTACCATTGCGTAAGGTCTGCCTAAGACATTTTAACATTGATGTAACCAGTAAATATTGTATTATTTAATAGGACATAATATTATTGTTATGTAAGGATTTATAGGAAATATTTTCTTTAGATATGATAAGTGAATAATACTGTGGCGTTAATTGTGCCAACATTTTTACCGCATCAGTATTAAAACATAGTTGCCAAATTAATAATTATTCGTCGTCAACGTAGTGTTAGACATCGCTGTAAATACTTGTTTTCGCTGTAAATACTTGTTTTGTAATCGTGTTATTTGCCTTTTTTTTATTAATCTATGCGTAACATTTTGGACGATGATTCAATGCTGAGATATTTATTTTTCATGCCTATACATGCGAGGGCATCTAAATATTTGGTAAGTTCCGAGTCAAAGAACGTAATTAGACGGTTTAGCTTTATTCTTATCGCTCACGGAACGGAAGCATTGTGTGTTAGCAGTAAACGTAGCTACGCTAATATTGCTGAGAATCCTTACGCGGAGCGCATACATAAGCGCTCTCCGAAAGGAAATGCCCACCACTAGCCTTTTAATTGGATGTGGTTCACCCTTCAGTGACACACTTTAGGGAGTGTCAACGTCGTTCAGAACGCTCTTTGCAATTATACCTACCTAATCGTGTTAATGTTACGATATGCTTTAGTTCGGAGTATTCCCAATCGACATCCCACCCACGCTGAAACAGAGTGACATATGTATATCAGGGTCCTGTCTGTTACACGGAGACACCTGTACATCCGTAGGACTAGTGTTAATTGTTGCCAGTAGTGAATTTAGTGGTATCGTAGTGATGATAATTGCGATTAGTTATACTTTCTTTTCTCTTTTCAGGCCCAAGAACCACTCAATGACCCCGGCACGAATGAATTCGTATAGCGCCCGGGCCGGCAGCAAATACGCTAGTATGTCATTGGATGTGAAAAGAAAAAGGCGGACATGTGATACTCGATTAGTGTAACTGAGTGAAGTGGCGCGGCGCGATCTCAACGACGCATAGCGTGTCGTACGTTCTCGTCACGGAATATAAAAAATATATAGAACTGGGTGCTTAGTCAATTCGTTGCGAACGTCTCGTCACGCATGTTTGTGAATTAAGGGAGTTTTTACATGTGTTATACGTAAGGCGGTCATGTGTCTTTGCACGAACGAACTACGTGGCGTGGAGAGTGCAGTAGGACGCCGGAACGGCGTCGAAATCCAAGTGGCGTCATTTAGGTCAAATCGCGCGGATTCTGTATATTTTTTGTATACTGAGCTTTTCGTACGTCAATCTGAGAACTTGCTTCTGTATCACATGAAGTGCTTAAGATTAGTATGCTCGTGTTTATTTCAGTAGACTGTGAATAGTGTAGAGAACCGAATGCCCCCGACAAGCAGTCACTCCCGGCTCAGTGCTCCTGGCGTGGCCCCTTGTTGGCGTGGCTAATTATTATAATGTAATTGCTTATATAAATAATTGTAATTATTTATATGAATTATACAAATTTTTATATTCCACTTTTAGTTAAGGATCAAATGCTTTTGTATTATATTGAAGAAGAAAAAAAACGTCGAAAACCAATACTCGATGATAGTGAAGCTCATATCTTATAGTGAGATGTACTTATTTAGAGAATGTACGTTTATTTCTCAGTACTATCGGAAATGTATTTATTGTATTCGAGCGACGTAGCGTCCGCTTGTACCTTATTTTATAGATTGTTTAAAAAAATATTTTTAATAGTGTTATTGATTGAAATTATTAGTGTTTTCTAAAGATTTTTAAAAGTACGTTTCATTAGACAATTTAGGCTACGGACATCGCTGTAATTAATGTGCCAATTCTAGTGAAAAAAAAAACTAACATTATGCCAAATAGCCGTTTCATGTGTCCCGTACTCTTCCTAGTAGGTAAATTTTAATGCAACTCAGTGTTGATAATATCACATTATTTATTTCGATTTATTATATAAATGTTGTTATATATTAATTAGTGCGATATGAATATATTTAAATATATTTGTGAACTGAACATTTTTATTGCTACGTAATAATATTTTTTTAATACTTTTAATTATATTATTTGTTTGATTATATTTGCAATATTGCCTTGTTTGTCATTGGAAATGTGGTTTTGTTGAGCAAAATCCTGCCAAATCCTTTAAATCTACTCACGTTATATACATATATTTGTATAGTAATTCAATTACGTAATATAAAAATAAAATTTGATGCACATTTCATACAATACGCCTAGCTCTATATGTGTGGTCACTAAAATTGTGTAAATATCGTCAGTAAATATTATGTAAAATGTGTTATTTGATATGTTTTATTTTAAACTTCCCCCTTCCTTCACCACGCTTCTATTTAATTATCATGAAACCAATAAGTTTTCATGCATTTACTTTGGTTCTGTTTATAAAGGAGACATAACGAACAAGGTTATGTGAAGCGTCTCTTTCTTCGATGTCATGGAGTTTTACAACTGCTTTGATGCACTCTGATCACATTCGGTTGTAAGCTTCGTATCTGGTTAGAACTACATACTGACAGAACAATGCAATCATTAGCTGTTCGTGTAATTTTTATGCTGACAGAACTTACAGGTTGCATCTTATCTTGAGTGCAGTAGAACTTGTAGAATCTAACTTCAAACGAATTGAATCTTCTTCGTTTTACTCTCCTTACCAGGTTTTTATGGCTAACCTCTTTTTATATCTGAACCTCGCTTCGATGCACAAGAGGACCTAGGTTGATCAGTAGACACATGACTCCAACTATAGTTTGTTGTCCTCTTCATTTTTTCTTCGCTCTAATGTTATTTGTACACGCTATTTGTGTATTATTAGTGCTTAATAGATTAAAAAAATGACTATAGAAATCTTCACTAACCTTTATAATTTGAGACGAATCAAAACAATGCTATCTTCAGCGAGACAGCGAAAGAACACAAATTGTGTCTACATGAAAAAACTATGTAGACATTATTAGCATTTTACCAAAACATTATTCACCAATATGCAATTAAACACACAATTTGTTTAGGCCTTAATTTTATTTATTATATACAATTAAGTATTATACAAAAAATCTTTAGTTTCAAAGCTTACATTTTTACTTATCACAAGCGACACAAAATTATATAATATAAATAAAAAAACAACCGAACGAGGCGGGCATATGTTAAATATGAAAATAAATGGGTACAACAAAACAATCTAAATTAAGTATGCATAAATAGAAAAACTAAGGTTTTGTACTTAAATGTACCGAATGATAAAAATACTAGTGCAAGTATCATACATCATACCGGACTTGTTTGTACAAACAGCAATTTAGTCTTCAGAGGATATCAGCTGATACCTTGGGTCGAACTTCAAGTCAAACTTCAAAACAACTGCAAGCGTGGTTCCTAAGTACATCATTTTAACACATTGTACGTTGAACTGTTACAACACTAAACCCACTATTTCAGTGTCAGATATTTAATGATATATTTTTGATAATACACATTGATGATTTATTAATAAATGTCCCTTTTTTACCTATTAACTGATGTACAGACTTGAATACTTGCACAAACTAAATCTCAATCACCGAGTAGTTTCAGTGAGGATTATCTTGAGGTGGAATTACTGGAAAGGTGTTGAATGATAATTCTTACATATGTTTTCTAATACGTTTTAACAATAACGGCTGCTACTAATTGGTTTAGACCTCGGAAGTGTTTAAGCAAACATTTATGTACAAGACGCCTGCGCTTTGCATAAGTTGACATGAGAGGTCGTTTGCATGCATCAACACTTCCGGGCACGACACCTTTTAAATTCTATTCCATAACAAATAGACATACACACACACACACACACATACATCGGAATTCATGGAATTCAACAATTGGAACATGTCATTTCAATGAAAAATACAACCATGCTCATGTATCATTTTGATGTCCAGTTTCACTTCATTATATTTTTAGTGATCAAAATATATTTTAAAACATATTCATATCACATTGAAACATGAGCTTCACTATCATAGATTTACATACACCCTGCGGAAACACACAAAATACACAACTAAGTTGATTTGGCATATAATTTGGAACACAATCACAAAGTACGAAAGCGTAGTACGAACATATTACAGTAATACTGAAACTCCAGCATTATTGTTTATTTGTTTGTCTTGTCTTGTTTTTTTGTCAGAACAAGAAAACGCGGCACACCGCTCACTGTTATTTCTTATGGAGAGAAGCCATAATGGCGTTTCTGTTGTTCTGATTGTGATGATTCATTTTCTATACTAAATACTGCCCCGAAATAATATTACGCGCACAATGTAAGAGAAACAAGCAGGCGACAGGCACGAATGGTTGCTGTGAATAGTTATGTAGAATGATTATTATTTCAGTCAATATTAATTGTTAATGAGGCCAATTAAAAGTATTAAATCGGTTATGACATGACATGTCATGGCAAAGGAAGCACAAGTCGCTCACCCACCAGACGGTCAGATAGCCTGCAGAAGACAGCAGAGTACCGCTGGATTAAGAAGACTCAGGCCGGATGGAGTGGCGCCGATTAGGGCATACCTATGTTCAGCGGTGGACTTCCAAAGGCATGGATGGATGAATTGGTCATAGGACTTCAGCAATACTATTGTTAATGTAAGTACCTGCAGTTGAATAAAGAAATAAAGAATGTTGAATAAAGGCAGTGTTGATTAGTATCTAAAGTAATCCTGTGTAAGTTGGCCACAGACACATGAGAAACCGTTTAAACCGAAATACAAATAGATTCAATAATTTTGTATCATAGTAGAAATAGACCAATTGATTACACCCGTTTACACATATACACGTTTTACCATCTGATTACCTGTGAATCGTAAAACCAGTGGACGCGATTGATAGAGGACAAAATGCATACATACCATCGGTATCAATATTACCCAGGGCATATAGGGTAGTCACCCACATTGATCGACTGATTGCCGATGGCAACCCAACGATAAACTTCGCCGACATATCGAGAAGACATCTTAGACGACTCTTCGTATAATGATGAGGAACATTTATAATTGTACTATTGCTTATAGGCGACATTATATAAAGTAATACTTATAATAAATACAATATAGTAAATTGGTCGGTATCACAATTCAAGTGTTATCCACTAAATATGATAACAAGGAATTCCTTGGTATATTATTCATTGTTTTTTTTATTAAATTATGCCATTTCTATAAACAAAGTAACGTTCATGGTACTCTTTACGGTCTATTGCAATTCAACTGTTATGACTTGATTTAAGAGCCATATAAAGTACAATAAGTCCATGCAACAGTATTATTTATTGGCTGTTTTTTTATATCTAAATTTATAAAGAAATAGATAACCCCGATATCATATTGAACAGCGTTGCAAGTATTTCGTTTAAATGAAGCTACAACCATACATAAATCATTAGTAACATAGTTTATAGGTTTTTTAATTTTAAACCTCTGAAAATAAACACCATTTTTTATCACCTTACATTACATATATCATTCATAATTTAAGAAGATATTGCGTCGCTTAAAATACAACCAACTTTATTAGCTCAACTTTCCACTCATTGTCCAAAAGTTAAAACTATAAGAAAAGATGCCGAAATAAAATTTGTACTGATAAATTTAGTTTCAACCCCATTTTTATAAAGCTAATGATATGATTGAGCTGTAGTTTCATTTTTTAAACTCTCATATGATTTTAATCTAATCCATTGCTGCTTATGTGGAATATTGTTTGTTACTTGAACACTTTGGATATTACAAATTTTGAAATTAATTTCAATAGCACGATATTCAATTTGTTGTTGATCCATATTTATTATGAATACGGGATTGAATAATGAACGTTTGAACGGAATATTTCAATGTACATAAATTATTTTGATAGATAATAATTAACTATGAAAACGAAAAATAATACTTTTGTACTTCTAGGTGTTATTTACTCAGGTACTTTTAGCTATCATATCAACACTATCCCCATTAACAACAATGGCATCCATCCTCTTCTTCTTACAACCCTGCTGCAAAGATAATTCAAGAGGTTTCTCGGATTTCTCCTTTGGAATGGGTATCGTCAATTTGTATGCATTGCACTGTTTCGTTATGTGATCTTTAAATGCGGCGAAAGTCTTCTCAGCAATATGCCGACGGGTGTGATGGAAAAACTGGTCGAAATGATGGATATTATGGCTGAAACAATGTAAAAATATCCATGAGAGAAAGTGTATTTCATAAAAATATTTACTCGACTAATTTCAGTACTCCGATTAGCAATCGTTTTGTAGCTGATTTCGTGTAGAAATTTCTAGAAAACGACTTAATTAATACAGACATTAGTATTAATACCTTAAGGAGTATTGTAATTTGTTGGGACAACATTGAAATAAATTGATTTATTAAATTTATGCTGCTTTTAATATGGCATCAGACAATAACTGTATAGGACACAACCAAAAAAAATTTGATTTATAAAATGATATCACGATATTAATCTGGCGCACATGAACAAAATTACTTTATAGTATAAACCGAGTGGATAATGAAAAGATATAAAGATGCAATCGCGTCAATTGTAACATGATGGTTCATTCTTTTGTAGCTCGTGTAATATTTAAATATTCTTTCAATAGTGTATTGCACAAAGATATTACATATCAAGACATTAGTAATCATATCTCATAACGTCATACGTGACGACAAATAATAATAAGGCATACGTCTCTATTGTGATGATATCAATCATATCTAATTTAAGATATATTACAGTTATTAAATAAAATAAATATAAATAAACAACCGTCACGCCAGGTCCCTAGCGGGGTAGGCAGTTATTATAAGTCATTAAATTACCATGTCATGCTCATGTCTCTGATTTAATTAAACAAAAATTGACAATATATTATGTTGAATAGCCCGAATAATTTAACAGTGCAATGATACTTACATGCTTAGTAACACACTGCCCAACATTTCTCTAGTGTTAAGTAGGTGACAGATGTATGCTCTAGTGTGCTTCTGGCAGGCCAAGCACACACAGCCAACAAGAATTGGCGTGAAATCCTCTTTGTATCTATGATAGATGTAATAAAATATTAGCTGTGAAATAACATGAACAAAGTAAATTTAATAGTGATATCAATTTTAATACCATTAGACAAATATTTCACTTACTTGCTGTCATTTAAATTTAAAAATATTGGTGTATTGTCAGTTGAAGCAATGTCCAAATTTAATTTTAGTGCGTAGCCTTCATTCGTCAACTTCAACGGGTACGAGCCATCAAACAAATCCCATCCATGTTCTATTGCAGCCAACACCACGGTTGGACTCCAACAACCTTCAATGATTCTCAACATATTACTGGGAATTAATGCCTGCAACAAGTAATTTAAGTTTATTGCAGATATGATTTTTTATGTTGTTTCAATTAAATAAAAAAATTATATATCTTATTTATGTTTAAGTAAAATCGTGAATAAAAAGATATCGTACCTCATTCTGATTCTTAACACGATGTTTTCTTTCATTTTAGTGGTATAAAAATAACAAGTTCCGATAAAAGCAAATTACATGCATAGTACATACACAAGACCGAACCGTTAGTGAACATTATCTTACAAAGTGAATAGTATACTGCAATCCTTATAGTAAATCTCATCTAATAAACAGTACAATTTTAAATGTGGAAAATAAGTTAAGATGACTAATTTTTGTTCTTTGGTTAAAGCACAACAAAGAGATAAATGTGAAATAAAATGTGGAAATAGGTCAGGCACTGGCTGATGGGGGAGTCAAGAGCCTCCGAAACCGGCGTGTACGCATGAAGAGACTGATGAATGTAAACAAAGCACATCAGGTTTGCAGGGACAGAGATGTTTGGCACTCTGTGCTCTCTGCCTACCCCGCTAGGGACCAGACGTGTTTGTTATTTATCCATTTTTGGATTTAAAATGAGACTAACTGATTGACCCAATCATCTTATGCTACGGTATTAGTGAACAGTATGGTGGTTGCGGGCCTTGAGGACTTATTTTCTATCTAAGCAGATCTTAACTTAACCAGCCTTAACTAAATACCAAAATATAACTTACGGAAATTTCTTTAAAAATGTTATCTAACTGTTCGAGTGGCACACTAAAACTATCATCAGATCCATCTGTGATACCTTGCAATGTTACACCGCATAAATTTTCCTTGTGTTTGAGAAGTTTCTCCACATAATTTTGATACTGATTCCTATCAGCTGTGCCCACTATAACACCTGGAATGTGAATCAAAAATATGTTACATAATAGTAAATGGCCAGTTGATATCGATATTCTCAAATAAAGGACCAGGGATCACTCAATATTACTACTATCTAGAAACAATATCCTAAAGATACAACTGAATGATAAATGTAATATAAAATCTAAAAAGCATTGAAGCAATTACAAAAAAAATCTCACCGTTACAACAAAAAAATTAATTAGGTTATTACATATGACTGATTTAGATACTTGACCTAACATAACTTAACAATTTACTTAACTATAACTTAACATTTTCTTTACAAATATGATGAGTATGTAATGTAGCACTATTTTCAGGGCTATGTTGATAGACCGCATGTCTTAATATGCTTCAATGGCATGCAACAACAATATGACTAACATTACACAGAACACAAGCATATGAGATAATGATTTAAAAAAAAAAACATTAGGTATTAAAAAAATTACAATGTTATGAATTTTCACATTCCTGCAATTCAATTTATATTACAGTTCGATTTATTAACTCTTATAAGACATAATTATAGTGCTGTTCCCATTTTTAAACATTCTATTAAAATAAAATTAATAATTAACCTTCACACCAGGTCCCTAGCGGGGTAGGCAGAGAGCACGGAGTACCAAACATCTCTGTCCTTGCAAACCTGGCGGTTTCGGAAGCTCTCGACTCCCCCATCTTCTAGAGCCCGACCTATTTGGTCGAGATAGGAGAGCTTTGGCCTCCCCCGACAGCTATGTTCATCAACACTTGCATTGTATATCCTCTTCGTCATTCTTTCATCATCCATTCTCTCTAGATGCCCGAACCATCGAAGCATCCCTTTTTTCATCTTTACACCAATGTAATGATAGGACCATAAAGCCATGGTACTTATGCAATATTTGAACAAAAATGCTGTTGTTATCAAAAGGCTGCATATAAAAACTATACCAACCTATTAAGGATCCATGATTTGATGTATTAGAGGATTTATATCGATCCACACACCGATTTAGACACATATATGATCTCTCTATTGATTTTTTGATTCTCTTTCTGCCCTCACCGAGCGAGGTGTGGCCATCTGCAATCACCATATACATATCAGGTTTGTACACTTCCATCAGATCCATGTATCTGAAATTTTTTTGAAAAACCCAGTAAAACCCATGTATATGAAATTTTTTTGAAAAACCCATTCAAACTTGCTATACGCAGTATGGAAAATGGATTTGTATGCCTCAAAATTTTCCTTAACTATAATTTAGATAACTGTACGATAAATGGTAAGGTCGGGTTAAGGGTCAGATTAAGCAACGTATCAAACATGATTAACAAATTATTCAGAGTGAAGAATATTTTAAATAAGCTACAAGTTGTTATTATGAATAGAAATTTATCCTAAAATTAAGTAATATATTTTGTTTTCCGGTTACTTGCTTATGAATACTTCAAAAATTCAGTCATGACTTTAATTGTTTAATATTGAGATTGCAGCATTATCATCAGCCATATCTCATTGGTAAAGTGATGGATACGGACTTCTATCAAGTATCCAGATGTAGTAAATTGTAGAATCGTTATTCATTGTATCAGGCATCAGGCGTTCATTATTCATTGTACTTTATGGAAACACATTGTTGTTAAATTAAAATTGCAACAGTCTGTGAATTCAACTTAGTCGGGATTTATCCATAACCATATACACATGCATATGGTGTTTTAATAGCAGCTTTTAGTAAATCCCAATTGTCAAAATTACCTCAATATTCTCTACATTACGGTCATTGTCTAGAGTATTGCTGGAACCACCCTAATATTATTGCTTTTATTTTCATATTAGTTGATGAAAAACAATATATGCACATATATATGGATAACAATAAATATCGTTGATAAAATTAAGTTGAAGCCATGATTATTCTAAATTTCTTGGAGGTAAAAACTGATATCCCAAAAAGTGAAATTAAAGCCAGAAATATTAAAGATAGTGAGTATCAAGCACACATAATAACAATAAATCGAAAGTACTGAGGTCAAACCATTGGATTTGTTAAAAAAATGTACAAAACGGTTCCTGGGGTCATGCCATTCTCTGCTTTAATTACAATTGAGGATAACTAACCTGTACATCACCACCAATCCGCAACAGCATTACATTGGCTAAATAATCCTCGAACTTTCCTATATATGGGATGGTTAGAATAAAGCACGACCATCCCATTCACCAATACCACTGGCATACAACAAATCTTACCTATTGGCCGTTATCAGTTTCTTTCCGTGCTTGGTCCATACCGGTATCTTATCCTGTTCGAAGTGTCCCAGCGGTGTGGTTTCGCTCACACTGTGCAAAGTGACACATGTGAAGTGTTCGGATAGACCAGCAAATTTAGCGACACCCTCATTTTGAGCTCTCAGCCCGTTTTCTAGTTGCATCGAGTTTGACAAAGGCACCCACAACAGATGAGGTTTGTTGAAGACCTTGGCCAACACTTCCGCCGTTAAGTTGAGTACACTGCCTCCCTGAAAAGATTACGATTTTGTGCTAGTTAG
>DVPR01000615.1:0-13122 GCA_018239345.1 Oxynetra stangelandi
ATATTGAAGTTCTGATTAAGGAAGTAGCATCGTATTTAATAACATTAAATGTCGTTTCTTTTCTAACAGGTATGTAAGATTTTATAACTGATAACTTTATTTTATGTGACTCGTTTTGTAGATTTAAAATAACCGAAATAAAAAATTTCTTACAGAGAAACTCAATTGTGTTTGATTGACGGTGTCATATGAACCACAGATATATCAGAACTCTTATATATAGATATATATATATATATATATATATATATAAAACCGTCATAATTCATTTTTATATTTTGTATGTATTTTAAAATTAAACTTCGTTATGGTAATTAAAGAATATTATTGTAATTAAAATGACGTATATTCCTAAAAAAAATTTTTGTAAATATATCACCGATCTATATATCGATACGAGAATTAAAATAAATCTAAACTTAAACGTTACATGAATAACAACTCTATGTCTAAGAAACCTAAATATCATAATGGCGTGGCAATGTTTTGGATTGAATACGTTTCTTGGCCCCCGATGTTCTCCGTGTTTGTGCTATCAGAGCGATCTCCAGGATATCGTCTATTTGCGATAGTTCCCTGCACGCGATAGGCATACTATTTCCTTCCACCGATACACCCATCAGACCCCTCTGTTTCCCGTCTAATAACTTCTGATACAACATAACAGAATGTAACTTCCTTAGCGTTAAGTAACTCAGATAGTTAAACGACAGATTCAAGTAACAAAGAACATTATTTCCTTTACAATAAGTTATACCGTTCCTCACTATGCTGTTAGTGCTGCTAAATGGATCTGAAAAGTGACCTACAGCGTTGTCAACTATTGCTGCCGCCCTTTCTAATAACATACTATCCACATGAAGCTCACATTTGCCAACGGAATCTCCAAGAGACTTCTGGGAAGGATCCGCCTTCAACTTTTTCGGTGCAGTAGAAGACGGTCTAATAGATTTTCGTTTTGCTATTCTCTTATCAGCATCACCTATTCTTAAATCTCTGACTGTTAGAGCTATCATGTCATTTTTCTTTCTTAAAAATGACATCTGTCTCCATTTCGTTGATAATATATTTTCTCTTGTCAGCGGAAATTCTATTAGGCTGTCCAATATGGCTGATGCGCCTTTATCGCTTATCATATTGCTAGCTAAGTTGAGATAGCGCAGTTGTCTATTAGAGCGAAGTGCGTTAGCTATGGATTTTGCACCATTATCCGTAATCATGTTGGATGATAGATTCAGTATGGATAATGACTTGGATGCAGGTAATGGATAGACCAGAAGAGCGCTTATATCTTGTACAGTACAGTCATCGATTTTGCATCTGCAGAGAGATAGGTGTTTTAGTAAATTGGCTTGTTCAAGCAAAATTTTATAGTTTGGCTGCCTCAAATAACAGTCGTCAAAGCACAGTTCGGTGATGTGAGACGTCGGGAGGAACTTGCTGATCTCATAAACTGCATAATTATCTAGACCTTTATTAACTATGATACTATTTAAGTCGTTTTGATATTGAATAATGAGACCCACAATTTTTATCATCACTCGTGGTAAATAATTATTTTTGTCGAACTTTATCTGTACTAAGTTTTCCATGCTGTCGTATATGGACAGAACCTTTATAATCTTCACGGCCTTTGTATCAAAAACCTGGTGCATGGCTCTCGCTGAAGGGCTTCCATCTTCTTTCTCTTGTTCTGCTTTTACTTCCGTTCGAGATTGGGTCATCTTTCCTCGACTCTTAGCTTTCTTGCTTCGATCCGTCATCGCGGAGTTCACGTATTCGGCTAGGAAAATTTTATGTTATAAATCTAAAGTATGTTTATCTGTACACAATTATTGTAGCTACTAATATTTTGGATAGTTGTATGTTAATAAAACAATCAAACGAACAGAGCTTAGAAAATTTTGCTTTAAAAAACATATCTACCATTTTATAATTACATTTACTTTCCAATTCAATTTAACACTAGTCATATAAAATAAGTCATATTAGTAAATAAATATAAATAAACTTAATGACACTATTATGTCTCTGAAACATCGGTGGCTTCCTACGGTAATATTCCTTCATGCTGTACTGCACTGACTTCTAGAGCAGTTGGCGCCAAGCGTCAATGATACCAGTAAGAACAATAGACATCTGTAGTTAATTTTAAGGAAGTTCTATTTTACATCAGGAATATATCTGGTATTATATCCGAATATAAGTTGGATAATTGAACATCAAAAGACTAACATCTTCTACAAAATTACAGTAGAGTTCTTTATTTATAAACTATGTGTATGCATTAATCTCACTTTGGTACATTTTTGTGACTTGCACAGTGGCTTCCAGCTGCACCTGCTTGCAGGCCCAAGGCAGGTAAACGTCGAAATCTGCAGGCGACGGCTTGTGATCCGCCTTTGAATCGTCTGTGACACTTTCCATGTTCATTACTGCGTTAATTAGTATAGAAATTTCATTGTATTTATTTGGATATTCATATAAAAATATATATATGACTTCAAAATTCAGAATTATACTTTTCTAAAGTAAAAATATTTGACAGTTATCATGACGTTTTATTTGACTTCTTGTTTTTTTTAATGTGTTTAAGATCAATGAGAATTACAAAGATCTTTTTATTATATAATTGTTATTGAACTTATCCACAGAAGGCCATCTGATCTAAAATTATGCAGAGCATGTGCTATGACGATTCGACGGTTGGTAATACTCTTACATAGATATGTATATTTTTTGCTTAACCACAGAACAAAACAATACACAAATTTGTGTCCCAGCTGGGAATCGAACTCACGACCTGCTTCAGCTTTCGGTTCGTGTTTCGTGTTTGTAGCCACGTGCCGGTAGGGCTTGAGGAGGAGACCCTCGGATCTCTTCCCAAGGATTAAGGCCACAGCCGGCCACACTGTCCAAGTGCGTGTTGGTAGATTTCACACTCACAAGAGAGTATCATGGAGAACTCTAAGGACACCTTCTTTCCGCCCGTATTAATTGAACTCCTAACCCACAAGTACCTCCTGTCATTAATTATAAAATAAATAATAAATATAATATAATCATTGTATCTACTAGTAACTATATAATTCAAAAATAGATTCAAAGTTGTACAAGTGCATTTACTGCTAAGTAAAATATGACTATTTATAATGTAATACATTCGTGTATCAAATAGATATTTTTTAATATAAAAATATATATGAAGGCCAAAAACGAATTTGGTTTATACCAACAAATATTCTACCCCAACGATGGGACATCAGAGTGTGTATAATTTATAGTTAATCTATTTCATTGTTGATTACGATAATACGCTATTTTTAAACCAACGCCGTTCTAACTCGATTACACGAACCCAAATCGTTTGGAATACTTGTTGGCTATTCAGCGCGCGCGTCTACTTAGAATAGTTCTGAGATTTCAAATTAAATGCCCCCGAGCTATTCCCGGCTTCGCTCGAGACCGGACTTGGAGCTGTACCTACTATTGGGTATACTATAAATAACATATTAATAAATTACAACAGTTATATCAACCCTTTTTTGAAGTGTTATTTTCAAAGTATACTATTTAGTTATTAAATAAAAAAAATTGGTTTTATTTAAAATACGATTTTAAACCATATCATGATCTTTTTTTATGAACTCTATCTCAACGTTATTTACAGTCGACCGGACGGCTGTGTCCTTAGGCTTTAAATTTGCCATTTGTAAATCATATTTTTAGGTGATAACGCAAATAATTGAATAAGTTATTGCAATGAAACATTCTAAATTTTAATTATTATATTTATTGGCACAATGCGAATAACCGTTACGAAGATTCTAGAAGACTCAGTAAGTTTGAAATGGAACGAACTCGTTACTAAGTGCATGGTCTAAGTCCAAAGTCGTTTAAAGACTGTTATGCCACGCGCGCTAGCACTTAGAATTATTCTTAGATTTCAAATAAGGTGCCTCTAATCGATTTCCGAGTTCGTTTAAAACCAACTTCTAAATTGTTCTTAATTGTAATATTGGTTTTAGATTTTACGTTAGGAATATCTTTACAAATATAATAAACAATTAGGTACCCTGTGCAAAAAGGTCGCTTAAAATATATATACGAGTACATATTTTGAATAATATAGTAAGTACTGCATTTTTATGTAATCGCAGTTGATGCAGATTTCAAAATTCTTGTCTGTTTATTAAGTGTTGTTTTAATTTAGATATTATTAAATTAAAATTCATTTTATTACCAGAAATGCAGTGCAAAGTGGTGTTGACTGGACATATAGTCGAGATGTATCCAGTAAAATCATAGCATTAAGTAGCATACTCAACAGAAGTCGGCATATATTTTGTTTAAATATTATTTAAATATTTAAACAAAATTGGTTCCCACTGATTTAAAACAATATGATTTTATTAATATGTATTAAATTGTGCTAATTATTTGAACATTTATTAAATATATTCTATATAGTCTTCGTTTCTTGAGATAAATAAATTTATTATTATTATTTTATGACTATAATTTAACCGGAGCGAAAGTCTGGATTCTAAAAATACTGTTAACGATTTCCTTTCTACGAACACATTTTCATTTAACAAAATACATTTTGATTTACTTTAGAATCGGATATTCATTATAGATTTAGGTACGTATATTTCATACTAATGTGGTATTTATTAACAAATTCAAAACTTACTCAACGATCGATATGCAGTGTCTAATATCTTAAAAAAAAACAATTTTGATTGTGCAGCAGTTACCATATATCAAGAAAAACACGTGACATCAGTACCAACACTGGCACGGATTATAACGAAAAGCGGGGTGGTTTATATCACATGTTAATATTATACAAGCGTGAGAGATGTGCCTCCTCCCCCTCCCTCCCCTCACTCTACCCGCGTCTTCAGATGTCACTTCCTTTAGCTCATTAACATTCACTTCCGCGTATCACCTACTATGTGGGTGCGAGTATGTAGCCTTCATAACTAATACGTAATACGTATTACTCTGTATAGTAATAATAATAATAATAATTCTTATCCTAACAAAAGAATAATTCAGTTAATCAAAGCATAAATGAAGACAGCTTTAAATGAAGAAGATATAGGCTAACCAGATAGTTCAGAAACTACGTATATAAATTTCTAGATACATACTGACTTATAAATATATTTTATTGTAAATCACAGAAAAATCCCTGAGCACATCACGGAAATATTTGCCCCGGATGAGAATCGAATCCCGATTCAGTAGTTTAGATCACCAACCACTGAACTGACTGATCAGTGCACTGATATTCCACTACTCCGTAGCTGATACCGTGTGATGGTAAATTCGTCTTTTGTTTTACGTCTTCTGATTGGTATACCTTCCTTTCATTAAAGTATTAAGTTAGTCAAAGTAGTGCCTGATTTGTATGCCTCAGGATTTGAAGTCCGCTAGGCAGATGGCTCTTCTGAGTTAGACCATGAATGGGTAAAGTGCTGGAGGACCTTTGAGTAATGACGTTGATGAAGAAAGTAAACTCTTATATAAGTAATAGTGGAAAACTTTGTTCAGCTCAGCTAAGAAGCCTGTGTCCTATGTCAAAATTTAGAGGTTTGTTCATATTTGATTAAAAAATCTTTATTATTTCAAAACCGTTGTCGGTATGCAGTTCGCAAGGGATATTTTATTAAGTCGAAGAGCCCTAATTTGAACTTCCTCCATCAAGACACACAAACAATGTATAATGAATGACTGGCAATAAAGATTTAAGAGTATTAGATAATTATAATATACATCATGATTATTGCTAGATACTTCTAATATTGACTAACAATTACTCCGTTATCGTTCATCCTTCGTGTACGTTTGTTTGTAATAAACAAGCGAGCGAAACCGCGAGCTGGAGCTAGTGCAATAACACTAAGCGATGTTTCAGAGTAAGTAATAACGAAAGTAAGTAGCGCGAAGGAGTTTGCCCCCATCCCAGAGCAGCCGCGAGCTGACGCCTGATGGCGCGGGGCGGCTGCCCACTGTGGAGACGGCTCGATTCTTTAACAGGACTACATACGTACCTTTGTTCATTTCACATAATTTCAAGTGCTTATATGTTAGAAATAATTCCATATCGCGTGTTAGGTTTTACTGGGATTGTGTTTACGTGGGTTGCATTTGTATGTCTGTCTCATATTAAAACATACAGTACAGCAAGGTTGTGTTTTTAACTCTTAGAAATCCTTATATAAAGGTTTTATTGTTTTGAAATAATTTGATATTATCATTGCAGTTTAGTGTTAACTTATGTAAATAAAAAAAATCTATATACCTCAAACAAAAAGTAATAATACAAAGTAATATAGAACTTTCATCTTAATATAACGCGATATTTTTGGGGAAAAATTTTAGAAATGTCAAGAAGCCACCTCCATACCACTGCCCCGCGAGCTCTTAAGAACACCGCCATCTTGGATCTCATCTCGCTTTACGTGCCGCGTGATGCTGGTAGGTATATAACTAGCTACACACCCCGCTTTTAATTTACCTATTGTAACTATTTGCGCGACTTGGCGCGGTGTTTACGGTACCGCTCCGCGTGTAGCGCGCTTCGAGAATATTCAATTTTTATCCATTAGGCTGTAAGAATCATTATTTAGATCCGGTAAAGAGAGATATAGAGTATACTTTTGAATCGTTTCTTGGGACATGTCCACACGATGTCTGATACTGCCGCAGGCACTTAACAGTGCCTGTGTTATGGTTACTATACGGCTGATATACTACATAATAGTATATTTAAATGTATGTATACATTTGAATATATAATTATATAGATATTTCAGAACGTATCGCTAGTATAATGTGGGCTTCAGTGCTTCTTAAAGAAAATTAAGAAAATTTATTATAATTAAATAATAATTATTATAATTAAATATTTATTAGGAGGACTAAACTCCCTACTGCATAATGCCTGAAGTAACTCAACTCAATGCGAATTAGAAATATAATATAACTACGTAAACTACCAAACTATTAGCGCTGAATTATAAATAGAGATATATAATCCCAAATCTATTGCAGAGTTATTTTGTCTATCTTGAGGAGAGTTCCACTACATTACGTTATTTAGAAGGCATACATATGGCATTATAATTTAAATTTTTGTAGATTCATGCTTGGCTTTAACTGTATAGACAAAGGCTTCTTATCGCATACGGACGTAAAGCCTACATGAGGCTTCGACATGTACCTAATCTAGATAGCAATAGAGATTATATTTATAATTATTGTTGTAAGAACCAACATAAGGACAACACTGTAGTATTTATTAATTACAAAAATGAAAAATAAAAATAATCGTCACGCCAGGTCCTTAGCGGGGTAGGCAGAGAGCACGGATTGCCAAACATCTCTGTCCATGCAATAAATAGAAAAATAAATTATTATTATTACGGGTGGTAATATTTTAAGGTTCGTTTTTTGGTGATTACTGTGTATATAACACAAATATATATAGTAGCATGTAATTGAATAGGAGACATGCATCATTTGAAATTCCATAATATAATTCTAATCGAACTCGCGCGCAGAATTCTAATCGATTAATTTTAAAGTGATTCAAGAACACGTACGGAATTTTCGTTTCTCAATCTAAGTTTGTTCCTTGTTCCTCTTGCGAGAGGTTAGGGTCCGTTTATAGAGATGCTTGTTTATCGGACCTGAATATAAACTGTTTTGGAACGTTGAGCCTTACGATGATCTAAATGGACGTGTCCTATTCTGTTCTCAACTGAAGACATTGGATATGGTGACTTCTTGTTATATGTTCTTAACATATTTCTAAGATAAGTCTGTTTTCGTACATACAATGTTAATCGTGTCAATTGTTAATATTAAGAAGCGTACCTATATTCGTTTTGTTTTTGTCAGTATTTATAAACATATGATCAAATGGTCATTGATATTTATATTTATAATATTTATTTATTTATATTTATCTTATACTCAAATGTCTGGAACAGACATATTTTTATGTAACGTTTCTATGTAGCGTGCTTTCAAATATGTCCGAACATAAAGATGAAGATAATTTATTTGCATTAAATAGTGCATCAGGTGATTAGTAATATTCAAGACTTCGAAATACGGTAACTTAATTAAAAAATGGCTGAATAAAACTTTAAGGATAATTAATAGTGTTTACGTTTATTTCCTATAATGTTAGGCAGATAGTATCTTTATTCGCCACGATCATGAGAAATCAAGTAGATGCTTGCGTATCTTTATTTAAATTAATTTAATTTATTTCCGGGTGGTTATTATGTTAAGTAAGAAAATATTGCTATTATATTTAAATATATAAAACCATATAATATTTTGTAGATATGTGAATATTATTTTTATATTAGGAATATTTTGTATTAATATTTTTTATGATTGAAATATGTAAATAAACTTAAGTTACCCACAACCACCTTAAGGATGCGCGTCTTGGCAAGTATTTGTGAGTGCCTCACTAAGCCAGCGCCGATCGATCGCCGGGCTGGGAAACTGGAGCGTTTCTCGAAACGAGGGAGGAACTACCCCTATTAGAAAGGATCGCGGTGCTTGCGAAAGGTGGAAATATTATCTATTTTCTGTAGGTGTTGACTCTTTCGAAAAAACTTTTACTCACGATTTTCTATTACTGCTTAATTGGTTGCAGGTTTTGAGGTTCTGATTGAAGGTTTTTAGAATGTTATTCTAGTTAAGGATCTTTAAAAAAAATTGATGCCTTTTTGTAAATTGGGCACCTGCGCTGAGCTCATGTGGCATACTATGGTCTTAATTCATCCTTATCTATAGAAAAGAGTGTGGACTATGGACGCTTTGATAGTAACGACGTTAATATTGATTCGTGTGTTCTAAGTTTTGCATTACAAATACCAGTACTGTCTAATCAGATAGGCAGAGGAAGAGATAATGGGATAGGTTTAAAAAATATAAAAATAAACTTGACAATCAGATGACCCCTTCAGCAGAAACAGGAAGGGACAGATTTCTTATGCTTCCAGTTCTACCGCGTATCAACTAACCTTCGATCCTTCCATAAAGCATTATGGATAAGTAAAATAGTATTTTTGTTTCAGTAGCTTTATGTACAAATACCTTAAAATCAAATCAAATCATCAATTCTAATATCAAGAACCGCAAAAGGATACTAATAAATATTCGTATAACACCTTGGAAAATTCCACACACGGCCAACTGATTCCAAACCAAGCAGTGCCAGTGCTGTGTTAACCAAGGTAGTGTAAAAAATTTGTATACAATGTTTTTAATACATGGGAATTTATCACTCACTTTCCCAAAAAACTCATTATTTAAAAGATCGTCGAGAGTTTTTCCATTAGAGTTGTCTCCGCGATTACGTTGCCCTAGTCAACATTAATATGTAACTTTATAAAACTATCTTATATCTTAATGTTATTATAAAACCCTTGCATGTGCCGATATTTGTGGAAAACATTTTTGTCTTTTTTTATTAACGATATTCCTTTTTCTTTGTCTTGCTCTATGTTTGCCAGTGATCCAGTGACACAGCCTGACAGAAGGCTTAAGGAATTCTAAGCCCACCAATTGCAGTGCAAATAAAACATGAACATAAAATACAATTTCTTAGCGTCTAAGAGAGCTTTTTAGCAAACACCGAACGTCTTACGCCGCGGCGAGGCGACGATCGATACAGCCGACGGCGTGCTTACTTATGTATGTACATTATATAAGTATATAAGTGTTCGCGAACTGCGGCATATAACGTTATTTATTCGCCTCGGAGGCCGCGAAAACAGAGACGTTTCGCGGGAGTCCCCCTGCGACGTGGAGGCGGGTGGCTGGGGGGCGCCAGGGCAGGCGGGGAGCGGGCGAGCCACCTGAGACAACGTCAAGACGGCAGCACTCAAAATTTCGCTTACATAACGCGAATGAATAAGTTTTACTCGTTTCAAATTTTACGTTCAAATATGACAGACATCTAATTTATATACATATATGTAGGTAATTCTGATTTTGCTTCTATCCGCTGAAAAATATTAATATGTTATATACATATACCTAATGAACTACATTATTAACCAACTATTATTATTATTATTAACACCTAATTGTTCATTCTACATTCAAATTTGAGATCCGTGGCAGATGTCGATGGGTGGCAGAAGCGACTTGTCCGCAGCAGGCTTTTTGTTACCCTCTTGGCGTGAAAACCGATGTTTTTTGCATTTATTTCATTTCACCTACCGATTTCTTATGTAACACGTAACCTAATAACCTAATTCGAAATCTATAGAACTGATTGTTGAGATAATTATGTAACCAACGTTAATTGATATGTGACTTGTAACTTCTAAGACTTCTTTGTGTTGTGTCCTTAATTGCCTCGTGTCAGAAGTATGTAGACCGGGTTGCTATTATCAGGTTTGAGTAACACGGTTAAGGAATACCTTATTTTGTAAATTAGAGGATAATCAATACGTAATAATTGTAATAATAACTTAGGACGTTTTCACACACAGCCATCTGATCCCAAAGTAGGCACTTACACAGTGCCTGTGTTATGGTCACCAGACGGCCGACAGACACACATTCATATAAATTCATATAAATATTTCTTTTACACTCAGGCACGTAGCAAATGCTTTGCATCACACAAATGTTTGTCTTCGATAGGAATCAAACCACTTTGCCAATTTGATTTCATTGTTGTATATAAAACGTAAAAGTTATTCGCGCGAAAACAATGGAATCTTAGATCTATACAGTTAATCTGTGTTAATAAAAGTAATAAATCTTTATTCTATATTTAATCAGTTCTATTATTATTAATAATAATAACACTATTTTGGGATATCTACACACACTTTGAACTGTAATAATGTTTTATTGTAACAATCCAGTGGTTTAGTAGGGTTCATTGACCTCTAAGCGTTGGGCACTTCCTTGTACTGCGTCTAACAATGAATTAATTTGAACTAGGTACAAAAAACGGTTAAAGAGATCTAACAGAAGGATCAATTAATGCTTTTTATTAAGCTCGAGGGTTACACAAGGGCCTCTATGAACTGCTGCTTTGGTTAAATATGAACTTATGAACGTTTTGCAAAAACTTTAGTTTTGTTATTATTAAAAGTAGTCATTTGTTTTCTCAGTCCTTTAGGATTTAAAGGGCCTTAGAAAAATCTTGCGAGCGCGAGTTGGATAGCTGATGTTTGAGGATGGGATTAAACGGAACGATTTGACTGTCAATGATAAAAATCTGTAATGATGCTACGGCAGCAGTCATGCAAATCGAAATAATAATAAATCCAATGTAGTTGGATCATTATTATAACCTCTTTAAAAATAATTGTTTAAATGCTGCTTAGTGAGATGCTGGCTACGATGGTGATTATTATGAGATGCCTTTGTCTACCAGTGGTCAAATAGGTCAATAGTTATGTATAATGAAATAAGTGATTTTTTCCTATAAAATTATTATATCATTTGACGTAAGAGAGCCACGTGTGGTGTTATCCGAGTCCATATATTCAACATAACCGGAAGACACCCTAGTGGAGAGGCATTATGTTATACATGAGAGTAATTTTAATGGAATCTTGTTAATCCCGGCAGGGGTAGGGGGTTATTAAGTCGCGGTCACCCCCCCCCCCCTCCGGCAGTTTCCGTATAAAATTACTTCGGAACTAAGATGTTATTGTAACGGTAGCGTCGCCTGGGTATCGTCTTCAATATTATATCATTTTTATTATAGACTTGATATTTGCTACCCGGGTTTATGCTATTTGCTTATTTATTGGCTTCATATAGTTTTTTTTATATATCACCGATATTTAGAGCCTATTTTTATAATTTACAGCGAATAATAAATCCTACATAAAAACACAAATATAATGTAAAATAAGGAATTAACTTGACTTTATTCAATTTCGTATACCTAAGCACGGCATCCTTATTAATTATCGAGATCCTTTGTTTCAAAGGTATCTCTATTATTATGGTAGAGACGACAGGTTCGTAGGTACATACATATGTAAGAATATTCTAAATTAGATCGAAAAATGCACTTGTAGCACACCTGGTAGTCTAAAAATTTTTTTTAATATACATATGCAGTTTCTATGCACATAATCAATTACACGAGTTAGTAGTTAAGACCTACTTACATATTCCTCCGTCCTATTACCGTACTCTACCTTACTAATACTTTGCTAATAAGTTTTAATATTTAATCTGTACAAAAAGAACATACCTCTACGTAGAGACGCGAAACATAATCGAATCGTTTTTCCACACAGAAACAGTTGACTCTACATAGAGACTATGATTTCGCTCACATCGAAACGCTACAGTTTTAACCCCCCGCTAATAAGTTTCCCCATCTCTACATACCTCCGGTCTCTACATAGCACCACCCTAAATCACCTGCGTCATTAATTCATTTTAAGACGCCTAACGCGGCATCCCTTAGACGCTACATTTGCATATTACAAAGTATGGAAGTTCGCTAACGAAGGGGTGCGGTCGCGGGGAGTCTAAGGCTGCGCTGTAAGACGGGGAATTGGACGCAGAGACGAACTCTACATTCGCGGTAGAGTTCATATCAACTGAACTTATTTTTGCTATAGTACTTTTGTCCATATTTTTATGGTTTTCTGAACCTCTATGATAGTGGCAATGGAGAAAATGTACGTCTTCTAATGTATATGAAGCCTCAACAGCATCTGATTTTTGTTAAGTAGAGGTTCCAGAAGTACTCGTATCTAACAACATTTGGTAACAGTGTGAAGAAATATATTGATGTAATCGTTAATAATATAGTTATATTTAGTGTAATTTTTTGTTTAAAGAGAAAACCATAATGGCCTTAAGTACTCCGATGATACCTCTTTAAGGACAAACTGATGTTGCTGCCTGCGCGTTATCTTGCATATGGATTGATACGATAAACATTCCATCCATTTTATATAAAGCTAATTAAGTTCACGGAATATTCGTCGAGTCGAATTCGGCTCTGTTCCCCTCGAAAGCGGAGAAAGATGAAGGAAATGAAAATGTACGTTGCAAAAAGGGGGGAAGCGCCCCCTAGGGACGAAGCCCGAA
>DVPR01000616.1:0-13118 GCA_018239345.1 Oxynetra stangelandi
GTGTTGCCTTCAGGCGGTCACCAGTGAGCCAGTCACGGGAGATCGATTGTGGTCACCGTCTAGATAACGCGAGATGAGCGATCGGGCCGGCCTTATCGTTATCATCGGGAAAGGAATCCTCGACAAGAGGCGGTAGCTAGGCGACATTCGCACAGAAGCCTCTGAGGGCAGCGCGCGACATCCTTGAGACCGTGACTCCCGCGCACGCAGCGTTGGAGGGTGATGATGCTACATCGGTAAAGTGGACGCGCATTCTCTTTCGTGATCTCAAACGGACTTTTCTAAGTGTTAGAGTGAATACGTTTTAACCATGGGTAAGTGTCGCTTCAATCAGATATATAGCTACGTGCGTGTTTTGTTTTTTATTTTCTGCACGCCATGTGAATAATTAAATTTCAATACAATAGAATTAATTACATATATGAAAAATATCAAGATAATTAATTAACACGAAAATATTTTAGGAATACATATAAAATATTTTATTGAAATGAATAGTATATTATTGAAATTAAAATGTATACTTTTGGGGTTTCTGCGAAATATATTATGATTATACAATAATTTTATAAAATGACATAAGATATTCATTATGCTCATTATAATTATTCTAAATTTACTTGTTGCCACTAAAACGCGAGTTGAATGAGATGAAACTGTCATATTAAAGTTTAAATGATTTTTATTTTTGGTACAATTGTACAGTTGACACAACTCATAGTTTAAAGCAAACAAGTGTCAACATATCAAAAATAATCATAGTTAAAAGTTCTATGGAGGTTTTTCAAAAAGATGAATGTCCACACGGGTAAAGTGCGCTCGCGCACAAAACCGAATTGTGCTGGCAATGTTCGAGAAGCATTTATTTATTTTAAAATTGAAAACAACACGCCTGTCAATCACGCTAAAAGACAATAATGTCAATATTTTAAACCTTCAAGTCAAAACGTCCAAGAAGCTGTAGCCGCTTACAATCACAGCCGTTGTCAAAATTTTAATGAGTGTTCGAACTCTAATACAATACAACTTATTTAAGAGTCTGGAAACGATAATATTGTACCCAATTAGAATTTGCGCGCGATACATATATTATTTTTTCAACAGTAAAGGTCAATAACACTAAAATATAAAACTTGTAGACAGCAGTAAAAATTGAGCTAACCGAAATTTCTTAAATCGCCACAAATTCAATTATTGAGGAAAAATACTCTCTTTAAAAATAATTTAAGGATCATAATTTGTAATAGCATCATATTTAATTATATTTAGATGGCACTGTGTATGTAAGCGTTTAAAAAAAGGAAATATATTTTGACAAGTAGTATTGTTATCAACAGTTCCTAATTATATTTTTATTTATGAACACCATACTTACAAGAACATGAAATCGAGAAAAGTTACGATCTATTTTTTTTGGGTCGTATTATATTTTCGCTAAATTGCAGTTTCAATTATTTTTGCATTTTGTGTGCAAAGCAACAGAAGCAGTTGTTTTTTACCAAGAGAGCAGAAAACAGGGAGACAGCGATCACCTGCCGCCACTGCCGCCCATACAAAAAACACCTCTGTAACGGACCTCGAACAGGAATGTAAGACAGGAACAGGTCGTGACAATTCTTTGGTTGATAAGTATTAATAAAAGTATTAGTTGGTTAATATTCATTGTTTATGTCAAGAGAGTGGCATGAAACAGTGACAAGTGGCCCTTGCCATCTATGGACATTTGCAACCGACCTCGAACAGGAATGTAGGAAATCATTAGTCTTATTCTTGGCTGGTCGTGGAAAATTTGAGATGGTTGCCTCGCGTACACACGTGGACCGGCAACCGTACCGTTCAAACCGAAACAAAAATTGCTATAATAACAACTGCTTCACAGCAGAAATAGGTGCAGCGGTAGAACTTCTCCGGGCGAATCGTATGCAGGTTCTAGCACCTACTAGTATCATTAATGATAGGATATGTATTAAAATAAATAATGATTGTATCGTTAAAATAAGCTATTCGATTGATTCATCCATTTATCTAACAAAACACATATTTCGGAATGAAGTCAGTTGCAATATTTTTTAAACTGCTATCTGTATATTTCTCAATATCGATCTCAACGTCTGTTTTGTTATCTCAATCTCAACAATCGATATTTATTCAGGCTTAAGGAAAGCCATTGAATAATTTGTTTAAATGTTTGTATCATTTTCAGAATTTTCATGATGTGATTAAATTTGATTAATATTAAACGGATATGAATGTCGGAATAGTTAATTGTAAGAGATATTGAAAATTGCATTAATTTTGAAAAACATGTTTTGGAAGAATTTCTTTTATTAAGCAGTAAGGTAGGAACCTCGTATGTTTTCTACTAACAGCTGACATATATGCTGCCATAATCTTAGAATACGTTTGGCATCATAGGTGTTAAACTAGTAAATGACATTAACCAGAATACATAAATACTAAAAGAAACGTTTAAAAGTAGCCCCAAAAACTACATATTGTAACAATCCCAAGATAAATGTAAGCATGCATTATGTGAATCGAAAATAATATATATTACATATATAGGTAAATTTTTAAGGATACACAATTTTAAAATGAAATAAATCACTTAAGTTATGTTAACGAATATGATATTGACTTCATTAAAAATTTTATGTATTTCCCTTATGGTTTATTAATAAAGAGTTTAAATAAATGAATAAGGTTTAGGGCATATAAGATAAACACCAGGCTAGTGATTATTTCATTTTGAAATCGTATATCTTAAAATAAAAGCCTATACAATACACTTATTACCGTCCTGAAATAATAAATTATGCTAATCTTAAGTAATACAAGATACATAAGCATTGTCGCATACAAATATCTGTCTGACATACGAATTAATCTACATTTACCGAATATCCATCTTTATGCGAACATTGAAAATAGTGGATTGATGACCATTCAGCGCTGAACAATACGATGGCAATTTTAAATTTGCTATCTTACCGAATGAGTGAAGTTTTTCGTCAATATTTTTATGTATTGCCATATTAATTACGTATTTTCCTAATAAGAATAAAATCTTACTTCAGCTATAACTTTATCCATATATTTTGGCTAAAATGTTTATTGTTTATAATCTGTATTTTGAAATTATGAAAATTATTAATATTTGATTAGCATTAATAATATTTATTTATAACTGTATATTTTAATATTTCAAACAGAACAGTTTCTAAAAGAATCTACGTAACGATTGCAGATAAATTTGAGGTTAGTCTGTTAATATTAAATTTAGATTTGATTGACAAGCAATTTTTGATACTATACTCATATTGTTACGCTATATACGATTTTGTCTTTGACTGTATGTTATAAACTCAATTCTAACCGCAGCTACTGAATAATAATGTAAAAACTATAAAAAAAATATTCTTGTTAAAAACTCGTATATTAAATATATATTTTGTTGTTAAAATCTGTCTATTTATTATTTAACATTTTACCATTATGATTAGTTATTAGAATCATTACATTCAGTTTTCCACCAATAGAAAAACATAATCGCACATCTTAGTGGCTCGATATTTTTATGACAAACATGTACTGTGCCAGCCGTAGGCTTTAATTAGAAGTTATGTGGCTCTTTAATTGATGATAGTGTATGAACATGATACGGGCGAGCCAGCCTTCGTGTAGACACAATGTCATCATTTACATAACGTTTATGTGTAGCTATCCTATTGCAAAAGAACGGATGATTTTATGACATGCGCTAAATTTTAATGCCTTCCATGCCTTACAGTCATTGCATATATTCTTTCTATCATATCCGGATGTAACAATTGGTGTGTCACATGAAATTTATAAATTGCAGTTTTGTTTTCGCTTCTTAGTAAAACGTAGTTAACTGCGTAAAAATAATTTCGTTATATTATATATATTAGATACGTATAAATTTTGTAAATCAGTTGTCTTTATTGCGCGGTGCTCGGTTAAATTCTCTTCGGTAAGATAAGTTAATGTGTTTGTTCCAATATATGCTCGTTTTCTTCTATACATATACTGTCAACTGCTGTAACATCAACGAGTTCGATTCATAGTAGGATGCAATTCCTTTGCAAGGAAACTAACAGGCTGCTATTCGATAATTGGCCAGAAATCGACAGTGAAATTTCAAGGACACGTCACGTTCGCCCATTGCGATACATGAGAGAGAAGAAAGATATGACTCAGGCGCAACAGTGCAAAAGAGAGCGATGTATATACAACTCAACACAAAGCTATAAAGTTGATTATAGGCATTCCTTCTCAGTCTAAGAGGAAACCCGAGTCCAACAGACGATAAAAGGGTCGATGATGATAATGAACGTTCAACTGTCATAAATATATGCAACATTTTTATTATCCAAAATGTACTTCGAAATCGCAACCACGGCTTACCGAGGTGCCGTAAAATGACCATGTCACTGTCACATTTGCTTGTTATTTACGCACCCAAAGCCGTAATCTACGAAGTGATAAAACTGCTGTGTTTAGTCATGTCACTGCGTGATTTATTTGCAGCGGTAAAACCCTTTGCAAGCCGTTCATTGCTAAATTAATTAATCAGTCAACATCTAGTTTGCACAAAGCTCCTTATATATTTTCATTATCAAAGATAGGCGTTGGCAAACAGTTGCTCTAAATCGAGCACACAAATTGTGTTTAAAGAGTTACTTACTACGGAATTGTTATAATTAATAAATGATTTAATTTTTAATTAAACAATGAGTAATTTTTGATATTTTTACACGCTTAGTAATATAAGGAAATATGTATTTTTTGTGTCTGATAAAAGCCAGCGGGATGGGATTTTCTTAATGAATTTTTTTTATGCAATTGATTAAATTACGCTTGAACATCTGACTACTATAATCCGTATCTTTCGTCCCGATATATGGCTTAGTACTACCTAAATATTGTCAAATTGTGTAACTGAATGATAAAGGTTTATTGGTGCACAAGTAATATCTTACTAAATCGCCGGTACAAGCTTCTTGTTATGATCCGTTTGTATCGATAAGCTCATTTTGTTCTATGTATTTGTCAGTAAAGTGGTTCTAATCCTTCCTCCAGACCGTTATCAATACTAAATCGCCGTGTTGAGATACGTACCAGCAGTACCCAAGTGGCACTTCAACACTCGCTTGATATATTATTATCAAGATAAAAGACAGTCGAAAACATCAAACGTTTCAGTTTTCAGTGCATTTCAATGCAATAGATAACATATTATGAAATTTTCATTTAAATTAAAATTATTATAACATTTACTTGTCATATAAATTTACTATCTTCCCGTCCATCGATGCTAATGTAAATAAAATGGGGGTAGTTTAATAAAAAACAAACGCCTTGTATGTAATTACCCTCCAGATATGTATAAGAAAGAGTGTTTCAAGCGCAAAGTTGCAATGCATTTCGCTTGTTTTAGTGTTTAATAATAACATAATTATTATTATATCGAAATCAATAGTTTGTTTATATTTATCAGAACATTGCCCGTCGTACAACGAAGAATGCCAATAAGAACTCGTGCCAATTAGAAGTATTCTGCTATTTCCGAATGAAGTCAAGTAGTAGGTACAAATCTTTATTTGTACTAAAGCAAACAAACAAATCAACATTTAATATTGTTTAGGGGAAAAATTCGTGTATTGTTAATAATAATAATAATAATGAAAAACGTTGGCTTTTCTACAGCTACAGAAGAAATAATTGTTATGGATGGTAGTAAAGATGTTGATAAAACTGTCATAATAGTTAAGTATAATAATTTTACGGCGGCAAAATAATATTAGTATCCTGCTCTTTATAAACTGATTGCATATTGTGTAATCGTTTTGTATATTTGCATAATAAATATTTATTTTATATACATATTTATTGTTACAGGTTTAGACTTCTTGGAGCATGGAGCGGACTTCGAAGCTGCGATTTCAGCGACAGGTGACATTATCTCCTTAAACTTTTATTTATATTAACCAAATCGAATTGAATACCTATTTTGGCATTTTGTCAAATTTTTAAATACATATTTCAATTGTCTTTGCACGCAGACAGCGTTAGGAATAGGTGAGTCATGCATTGACGTACTTTTAGATGGCTAAGATCACAAATATATCTAATCATAATAAGAATGCATGTATGTGTATATGAATGATGTATATAGTTTGACTTATTTTAACATTGAATTTGAAATATTAAACGTAATATAAATTTCTGTGCTTTATTACTATTATAGGTATACATATGTTTATAGATGCACGAGAACACATCCACTCGCAAACATTAAAGACATGCTACTCTTGTTTATTTTTACACATGTGTATAGCTTTAATATAAATTACTTTTATACTGCGTTACCAATTTGGAACAATGCCGTTGTCTGATAAGTATTTAGACTGCCTTATTTTACTACAATATAGGTACATCAAAATCATAAAAACATCATAAAGTTGAAGGTGAAATGATAATATTTCTAAAATATTTAAGTATTTTAAGATTGGCTTCAAAGTTAGAATAATTTTCAAACAAATTTGTGTATTTTCTCTTATAAATAAATCTTTGACTTCATAAATATTTCTATGTACCTACAGAATGGTATCTCTATTGAAATGCGTCACGATTAGATGATAAACAGATTCAGTTACTTTGTGGTTGAGAGAAAGGTTTAAAAAATAATCATTTTGTCTCTAAATATTGACAGGTTTCGGACGTTTCCATTTCTGCCTGTTGGCGATCACGGGTCTAATCTATGCTAACACGGCCATCGGCATCACAATCATATCGTTCGTGCTGCCTGCAGCAACATGCGACTTCCGTATGACGTCCTCCGACAAAGGCTGGCTCACGGCCGCCCCCATGTTAGGTGAGATATGCCTATAATTATCCATAATTAATAGTATTTATAAGTAATTACACCGATGTCATGTTAATATATCTGCTTGTGAAGTGTATAAGTACATTTTTGTTGGCAAAACACGCGTCATGACTTTTCTAACAAAAAAGAATATTGATAACTTGGATTCAAGGGTTTCAACATTCGATCTGATTGAAAATAATCCTACCAGGAGTCGTTTAGCATCTGTAGCTTCCACCTACTGTCCAAATAGCATGACATTTTTAAGTTGCATCTTTATTTATTTTGAATAAAATTGAGTACAAGACAGTTATTGGTTCAACACGTTCAGCAGACATTTAAAAATTAAATTCACAGTCATATATACCTGTGCATTCAGCTGGTTACAGTTTATATTATAGATAATCTACATGAAAATTCAGGTATGGTGATCGGGTCATACTTCTGGGGTTGCCTGGCTGACACGAAAGGGCGCAAATTGGTGCTGCTCTCCGCTCTGCTGCTCGACGGCATCGTTGGCATCATCTCCTCATTCGTCCAAATTCTCCCAATTTTTATGGCATGCAGATTAATAAACGGTTTCGCGTATGTATTTTATTGTAGGGTACTATCATGATATATACTCGTAGTGTTCTACTTACGAGTAGATATGTATATGTTGACATTAAAGTACCTTCTGTGATTTAAAATTGCCTGCATGTATAGCACTCATCCGCTGCAGGGTTTTCTGCAGCGTGCAATGTTAACTTTTACATTTTGTTATCATAACAAACACATGTAAAATTAACTCTTTATTTATTTGCTATAATAAGAATTTCCATTACAGCGTTGCGGGAGCTATGGGTATCTGCTTCCCTTATCTGGGAGAATTTCAACAGACCAAGTACAGAGAAAAGATTCTCTGCTGGATGGAAATGTTCTGGACCCTGGGCGTCATAATTCTCCCATGTAAGAAATATTTTTTTCCACGCTTAAAATTTTATTCTCATTGTTGATCTTTCATATGAGGTCTAAACAATACTACTTTATCCATCTCAGTAATATTTATTGCATTATTAGAGACGTAGGCACCTTATTCTGTATTGATAGAATAAATGTTAATTTTTCAGTGATCGCGTGGGGTATAATCCCGATACAAGGCATCCGTATTGAACGCGGTACCTTTTCCTATGACTCCTGGAATTGGTTCGTCGCTGCCTGCGGAGTCCCATCGCTGTTGCTTGGCTTCTGGTTGATTACTTTCCCTGAGAGTCCCAAGTTTATGATGGAATGCGGTGATTACGACGATGCCCTTGCCTGTCTGAAGAGTGTATATAAACAGAACACAGGAGACGACCCCGACAATTATCCTGTAAGTCACATCCTGTAAAATTTGTCAAGCTATGAATCACTGTAAAAAAACTGAACATAACATTTGAATATATATTAATGAACTGTTTTTGTCGTTAGCTATTTTGTTAATTTGAAACTTTTATTCGTGTAGATCAAAAGCTTGAAGGAGAAAGTACGAACGATCTCTGTGGCATCGCAGAATTCTCAAAAATCCGTTAGAAGCCTCAGCATGCGCAAACGTAAGGATCTTAAGAGACTGTTCAGCGAAATCTGGACTCAGACTAAAGCGCTATGCAGGGCACCCTACCTCAAATACACAATACTCACTTGTCTCATTCAATTCGGATTGACCACCAGGTAAGTGCTCCACGCTATCTAACACCGTAAAAGATTTATCTCGCGCCTTAACATGATAATGCGCTTCTTTATGATATTAGATTGACGGTTACTTGATCAACCAAAATGAGTAACAGAGTTCCCTAAGTACTAAGTTACGTAAAAATATCAAAACATTTTAGCACCTTCTATACGCGCTCATTAATCATTTCAGCTACTACACTCTCATGGTCTGGTTCCCGGAGTTGTTCAACCGTTACGAGGAGTTCGAGCACCGTTTCCCTAACACCAGCGCTTCGGTGTGTGATGTGTCAGGCATCGTCGTCAGTGACGAGGCAGCGGGAGATCCCTTCGACTGCGAAAAGATTATCGACCAGAGCGTCTACACTCACACTCTGATCGTCGGTCTTGCTTGCATTCCTACCTCACTGTGGTTGCCCCTTTGCGTCCACAGGCTTGGTGCTAAGTTCTTCTTGAGTAAGTTTATGTTTTTTTTGTCATAAATATTTTTTCCATTTCAATCCTTAGGTACCTCAAGTAGGCATAACGAGGTAAGCAAATGGCAAACATATTTTACATGCAAATATAAATGTTGGGTAGGTAAGCAAATGGCAAACATATTTTATATACATATTTGTTGTAAGATTTATAGAATCTGATAGCGTTTGACTGGTGGCAATTAAAGTAAACAAATATATGTTGTTCTATGAAGTAAAACCTGTAACTGAATTACATATTTACTAATAGCTTACAATAGTTTTCAGTTTGGGCTTCGCCGGCGTAGTGACTATGGGTCTGTACTTCGTGCAGAACTCCACTCAAAACTTGGTACTGTCGTGTATCTTTGAAGCGCTCACCTCCCTCGCGATCAGTCTTGTCTTCTGCGTGCTTGTCGACTTGTTTCCAACAAATCTCAGGTAACATCTACTGAATCAGTATTACTGGTCAACTCTACTAGGTTTATGTAATTAAAATTGGTTTTCCCGTCCAGCGATTAATACAACCGTTTATAAACTCAGGTATCATAGAAAGTTTTTGATGTTTACTTTTTAAAGTGTCTTAAAATATCAATATATAGACATTGCTGGTTACCTTAAGAAATGGAACTTTGGAAACAAGTCACATTTCAATTTGCGCTTCTTTTTATGATTGGAGCGATAGTCAAAATTGTTAGACACCAATAACAAAGTTTTTTGATATCTAGCTAACAGCGTCGTTGACTTCAAGTACGTTAAATAAAATTGACACTAAATATTAGATTCCTACTACATATGACAAAGCTATTTCCGCTCCAAAATAAACCTATAAAACAAGTTAGACCCGCCACAAGATGGCAGCTTTCGCTATGTAATTTTTTTTCCTGGAATTTATTTCCGATACATTTTTCCCGCAGGGTAATGGCGGCGGCACTATCTCTGACGGCCGGTCGAGGCGGTGGTCTCATCGGCAACCTTTCCTTTGGATATCTAATCGATATCAACTGTATAATTCCCATCGTGGTGTTTGCAGCATTCCTCTTTAGTAAGTACCATAAATATTGCCTAACGTTGTTGTATTTTACCCGATGATAGCAAAGATTCATATCCATGTCGTTGTGTAGATATGTACGTTAAACAAAATTCATGTTAATTGGATATCAGAATTAATTACTTGTCCTTTCTTGCCTTTAATAGGCGCTTTCCAATTAATGTATATCTAAATAAAGTTGCTCAATTTTAAAATCAAGTATTTAAAATCGCCCAGCTCGTAAAGTGACAAATTAATAAACAAAACAAAAGACAAGATTAATCAATTGAAAAATAAACCTGTAACAACACACAGGGTTGGTGTTCGCACCTCTAACAAAAACCTCTGTCGATATTTTTATTGCATTGCATTCATCTCCGAGTTCTTAATTATCAAAGTTACAGATCTACAAGTTTCAAAATGTCACAATTATTATCTGTGTATTTCGGGACAGATACAAGACCAACCAGAGCTTTATATCAAAGTGAGAGTATGAAAATCTCAGTACCTACCAGTCTGTACAGTAACCCAAAATAATTAAATCTATATCCTTAAGATTCATTTCCTTGATATTAATGCGTATAGTAGTGCGATCATCCTGTGGAAACATTCAAAGATTCAAAAGCAATTAGTCGCTACAGATGTAATGCTGTGTACAGACAATGCGTCCGGCCTTAATAACTGAGCACTAATAACTTTAAAACGTATATCATTACAGTTGCTGCAATCCTCTGTTTCTTCTTGCCAAAGACGGGTCAAGAAGCGCTCGACTAATCCTCATGTGTCTACCGGCTGTAGTCTTAGTGCTGCTAACCAGACTACAACGCTGTTTGCAAAGAAAGTAGATATTTCTAATCGTGCGTGTGGTTGTACATATCAAGTAGCATGTAAATATTGAGGACTAAGTATTGTTATTTATTCATGTTGCCTAGTGTAGTAGTCGCGTGAGTGCCCGCACCCGTTACCGTGTACTGTGATCCCAGTATTCAGATGTCTTATCAATGTAAGATTGAACAACAGTATTTTAGAGTTGACTGTGTAATATAATGCCCTTAAATTATTTTAATTATTATTAATAAAGGTTATTCACCTTCCATATATATTATAATATGTGGCTTGTGTTTGATTTTCACCACCAGTTTCTCCTTTCCTCAATATACTTGCTACGTTTAAAAATAAGCTATTGTTGCGCGAACATTTCATCAATGTGCCGAATCCGAGGTTTTCTATTCTGATTCTGTATGCAGTATTACTCAATTAAACTTTATTTCAAATACATACCTTGTTACTTTTTAGCAACGCCGCATTATAATTTCTCATGTATTTTAATTACTTTATTCGTTTTCCACATGTTTAAATAATAAAAGAAAAAGTTTTCTTTTTAATGCAATTTTGATTAAAACTAATTTAAATATATTCATTAATACATAATGCAAAACGGAGAATATATCCGTATAACTTTACTGAAATAACGATTGTTTGACCGAGTATAACCTGTTTAAAATTTTGAATAAAACATATAATTATGTACAGAGAAATTTAATTTCACTTAAGACTACCGGGCATGAGCGATTAATTATTAAATATGAGTTATAACAACAAACACAGTTGACAACGACACGTAAATATTTATTATAAATCGTTTATTTATATTACACTGTCATATTCGCTTTTATAAATTTTTATGAATGCTTAAAAAAAAAAAATTACTACTACTATTCCGTTGGCTGGCTGAAAACCCTGCTATCCACAGAATATACTGACAGTAAAATCCAAAGAAAAAACTACAGCATTATTTTAATTATTATACTTGTTCATTCATAACGTTTACTGTGTGGAATTTGGCGTAATAACTGATCAATATAACAACAGGCGTCATACGATTTCATTGAAATGTTAGACTCAATAATGCGATTAAAGCGTGAATTGTAATTTAAAATTCCGTCGCTTATTCGTGGATATCTCTTGTTTGACACTTAAGCAAAAACATTAACAAAGTTTTTTATAATAATGTGTAAAAAGCGAAATATGGTGTTAATCGCCAAAGTAATTCAAAACATTACTTGCAAGTGTTATAATTTTTAATGATTTCAATAAATTTATATTTCATTCAAAACAATAATACCAAATTTACAGCCACAAAATATATATATTTTTTATATTATTTAATAATTATTAGTTGCATGTATTCCTGAACTGATAAGATAACATCGGCTATACCATTTAAATGAAATTTTACTCTATGAATAAAATTTCTAACACTCCATTATCAATAAAGTACATTAATGCGACATTGCCCTATTAATGAACAATTCTATGCCAACGGCCAATATATGAAATTGGAACGACGTTCATATATTTAATCTTTACTCAACAGGTATCAAACGGGCCATGTATTACAAAGACAAGAATGTCATGTGCATCTTTTGCATCATTTTAAATTAGGACAAAAATTCTACCTATATAGTATAATCATATATGCTGATCCGGTGAATAACAAGTTATTGTGGTTGCCTACCAAAGCCTTCATGTAACAAATAATCACTGTTAGCAGCGGGGTGCACATATGGTGTTTTCATCATCTTCAGGAACCTGATCGTACTGATTTATGTTCAGGCGATGACTTAAAAAAGCAATAACATATGAAATTAACGGCCGGTGACAGTTGATATCGACGTGGGCGTATCGCTTACATGTAACGTGAAATAGCTTTTTAACAATGTTCTATGCAAGTGTTTAACGCGATGTCTGCGCAGCGCTGGGCACTTGCGGCAGGCCAAACTCGTCGACCGGCACGCCGTCCTTGTTGCGCACGCTGTCCGCGCCGGGCTCCTTGTCGGGCGCCGCCGGAGCCTTCACCACGTCGTCCAGATACGACGTGTCGTCGTCCAGTGCTATTTCGTCACCTGGCATTCGGATAACTATGTTATGCTATGCTCCAACTTGTACCACACTTCTGGTATATGAAGAATTATTAAAATAAATAAATAAATAACCGTCACGTCAAGTCCCTACAGGGGTGGGCAGAGAGTACAGAGTGCTGAACATCTCTGTC
>DVPR01000617.1:0-13116 GCA_018239345.1 Oxynetra stangelandi
CAACGCGAGTGTTGATGGACGTAGGTGTCGAGGGAGGCCAAGGCTCTCCTATCTTGACCAAATAGGTCGGGCTCTAGCTAGCTAGCTAGCTAGACAATGGGGGAGTCAAGAGCTTCCGAAACCGGAGTGTATGCAGCACGTCAGGTTTGCAAGGACAGAGATGTTTGGCACTCCATGCTCTCTGCCTACCCCGCTAAGGACCTGATGTGACGTTATTTATTTATTTAAATATATAAATACTGCAATTCATTTTCAGTTTGTTGAAGATGACTTCATAGAGATGCGTAGTAATTGCGACAGCGATAACCCAGTGACAGCAGACGATTTGCACAGGTTACTCGTACTGGCCAGGCTGGTCAGTCTGTCCAGGGGCTTCGACACTTTGAACAAGGAATGCTGGGACGCCACAAAGAAAATGGAAGTGGACAGATTGCACAGATTGAAGAATAGAATTGTGCCCACTTTCTAGGCTATTTATTGCTGTGTAGATTTAGTTTTACAGTGATAACTCTATTATACTATTGGTGAGAAAATGCAGGATGGCACACTTGGCCTGAATCACGCAGATTGTGAAAAGAAGCTCATATGCGAGAGGGGAACTAGAGAAAAACTTGATGGTGATATATGATCCTATATCTTGATAGATAATAATAGACATCGTCAACTATTTTTTTTATCCCAATGTCATGTCATGCTTAATCATCATACTTACTCCATACACATGTTAATAATATCTCTTCAATGAAATCTCTTATAATTTCACACACAGCACATTCAGATTTCCCCGTATGCACGAGTGTAATTGTTGATGGGTGAATAGAGTATCTTCAAGATTTTTCTTTGTAAAGTATGTGTATGTCTGGCAAATTGTTTTTAATCAGTCTTTGCTTGTGTGATGTTTCATATCTATGTAGGTGTATTCTTTTTGATTCTTGATAATATAGGGAGTTGTAATTGTATATACCTAAGTGTGCGTTATTTATAAAAACAGTGAAAATTCCTGCCTTTTGAAAAAAATAAAACAAATTGTTATCACTCATTAAGGTTAAAATTTGGTAAGCATTTAAAATTTCCTTATTTTTTGTTACTTTTACAAATGAAGCTATTTGACATTCATTTTAATAAATATCGTTTTGATAAATAGATTTTGTTTTTTCTTTGTTTGTTTTTTTATACCTATAAATAAGAACGACTAATGCATTTACTGAAAGTGCTTGACTGGCCTGTTGGTGAAAAATTATCTTTAAAGTAAATCTATATGTATGTAGTGTATCATTCGTCTGGTTACCGTAAAACGCACTGTAAGTGCCTACTTGAAATCAGATGGGATCAGTAAAATTGTCTTAAGATATTATCATTACTATTACAGAAAGTAATGTAAGCTATAGATTGTTACATAAAGGATTACACTCCAGTTTATAAAAGTTATTTCAATAATAGAGGTTGCACTAATTGCTAAAGACGTATCTATAGCAAATAAAGAAAATTACTTTATGTTGATATTGTTTTATTTCGGCGATGTCGCCCAACCCAGCCTACCAGCGACTGGGAGGTGTCCAATCACTTGTGGCATGGCGGCTATGGCAAATAATAAATAATTGTAGTAAGTACGTGCGTTTTATATTTAAGTCAGTGAATTGTATTTAAATATAGATTAATTTCTCAATAGACACTATCATTACTATATGAAAATGTTAAGTTAAAATATTGGTATCAACATCATTAAGCTCACCTTAAAAACGATTTGATAATGGCATGTCATCGTGTCATTGTGACAGTGACGTGGAATCGGTTTTACGGCATAGTCGTGGATTGGAGCTATTTTATTTATCGATTGATTATCATCAATGAAACTTTAACGATATTTAGAAACATAACCTGGTTGTAAAAATGGCGAGTAAGAATAGATCGGCAGACGGCACGGACAAAAACAAACCCTTGGACTCAATATGGAAAAGAGCATTCACATCGAATTCCGATTGGCCGGACAGGGTTAGTTTTTAAATCACGAGATCTATGCATGAACATTATTTTAATGTATATTAATTCTTAGTGATAAAATTGATAAAATATATATAGATGGTTATACGGACGAGAATTGTCTATTTTCCATGTTATCAAATTAGCTAACAGGTCACGAGATTTAATGTTGAGAGCATTCCATTGACATTTGTAAATACATTGCTCCCAAATCTAGAAGACAGCAACATGTATACATGTATTTTTTGTCCTTCAAACTGCAAAGTTGCATTATGTGCTGGGTTTACTTCCAGATCAGAAGGTTAACATTAAATTGTATCTGGATAACTTCTATTAAGTTGTTATGTTAGGAAGACATCCTAGAGACAACTATCTTCATCTTCAGGACGATTACTAACTACTGCCAACTACAATCATACTAATATAAAAGAAAACAAGGCTATACTGACATTCCTGTTATAAAATAATAACTAAAATAAATAAGAATTTTGTTGCTAATGAATACTAATTGAATAAGGATCATTGTAGATAGATGGGTGCAAAAAAAAATAACTAGTGACTCGTACACTCTTCACTTAAAATATAAGGAAACAAAAGATTTCCTAGTTCAGAACATAGTTACTGTTGATTTGTCACTATCTCCATCCATACAGGTTTTTAGGCTTTATAAGGTGTAGTGTAAGAACTTTATTTATAAGAATCATTGATTCGTAACTATCATGGTCTAATGTTGCCAGTGTTACAGTTAACTTGTAACAGAAATGTTCTAAAGAAAATATTGTGATTAATCTATTTCAGGATGAATTTTTAGATGTCATCTACTGGATGAGACAAGCGATCGGGATTATACTAGGCCTCTTTTGGGGTTTGCTACCATTGAAAGGACTTTTCGGACTCGTACTGTAAGAGCTGTTTTAACTAGTTAATACATACAAAGCATCTAAAAAGTTTTTGAAGATTTTAATCTTAATAAAACACTGCAGCATTTAAAATAACAATTTATTTTTTCAGTACTGTTGAATTTTATAGAATTTTCATTTTAAATGGTTGTTTATAAGCATAAATATAAGTAAGCTCTACGTGCACGTTAACATTGATTGAAAATTTAAATTATTGTCCAAATTCTTTGATTTATTATATATGTGTATACAAACATTATAGAAATATAGATGGTATTTAAATGTGAGCGTGTATTGTTAACATGTATAGGTGTTATCAATTTAAATGTGCATGCAAGAGCCAATTGATGTTGCGTGATGTATTCATCATCTCATCACTTATTTTCCAGCTTCATAATTATGAATGGGATGGTGATATATTTCTACTTGTTCAACTTTCAAAGTGTTGATGAGGAAGATTACGGAGGTGTTTGGGAACTAACCAGAGAGGGATTCATGACCTCGTTTGCAGGATTTTTGGTAAGTTAATTAATGAAATGGAATGTATTTATAAATTTAAAAACTAAAAGATCTTGTCTTACATTCAACACAGCAGGCGTAGTTCCATCTGAATATATTTTTTGAGTGTTTATTATAGTATTGAGCCATTGGTATATATTATTTAAATGTTTAATATAGTATTACCATTTGATGAAGCACATCATATTTGTAAGGACAGGGATGTTTGGCACTCGGTGCTCTCTGCCTATCCTGCTAGGGACCGTGCGTGACAGTTATTTATTTTACCATTCGATTCATAAATACCTATTTCCACATCATTGCCAAATTCTGGTATATTATACATCAATGTATTTTTAATTTTATTGTCTAGTCAAACTGGTTTTTTTTGTTCCCCTGATACTAAACCACAATGTTTATTAATATTTATAACTGAAATTGTTTTTCACGAATTTGCAGCTTCCTTATAATTATTAATTCGTTCAAAGTCTGCATTATGTGAATTTGATCTTGGGATTGTTTATGTTGTAAGCCTAGCATATAGGCTTGAAGGTCACCACAATAGTTCATTCATAATATAAAATAATATATTTTTTTATCATACTTAATTTCTTTGACACTTGATGAAATTTAAATTTCATTAACATTATTGGACCTTCTATAACTTGTTATTCGCCATCGGTTTTCTTTGTAAAATGAAGGATTCAGTTCTGCTATGCTATCCAACTGCGGTTTGTTATAACTCACATGCCTCAGCGAATGTCATGTCATTATGCTTTAGGGTGGCTCAGGATTTTAACCCAGGATACCTACCTTGGCCCGTCTTTCCCAATGGGCACTGTGGGCACATACCCAGGGCCCCGCAATCACCTATATTCATTACCAAAAAGTATATTTATTATGAAAAAAATTCAAATTTCTAACAAATTAATCCTATGGCTCAAACATAAAGGACCCTTTAAGCTTATGTGCCCAAGGCCTCTAAAAGCTTATAAAAGGCCAATACCTAGGATATTATTGTTTATTGAAATTTGATTCATATTTTTTTTTGTTTTTCAGCCTTATGTTGTATTTTTAATATTACTTTTCTTACAGGTCACATGGATTCTTATATACACAGGCCTACATGGTAGTGATGGTTTATGAGAAACACATAAGGCTCATTAGGTATTACAGACAATACATGAAAAGCAATCTGCTGGACAGTGAAAAGCCGTTCTATGTTTACCTTGGCGCTTCAAATTGGCCAAATATTTGAATATGTTTTGATGTATCATAACATAATACATAATCAGGATTATATGTATATCAATTTCTCAATGCAGTGCAAATGTATAAGAAAAAGGCTAGTCAAAGTATTTTATTTTGTTGAGATTTGCTAGTATGTTTTTTTATGTGAAGAGAGTAGCGACCTTGTAATGTTCTTGATGTATAAATAAAAATGTACTATCAAACTTATATTAATGGATTTCATAATGATTCATAATTACTACTGCGATTTACAACCAGATTGATTTAATGTTAGAGTTAGGGCTGTATAATTTGACTGCAATTTTTTTGTTAACTTGAAATTAAAACCTTAAAAATTCGGTTATCATAGTTTGATAATTAACGAAGATCCAAAATATATTTTAATCTGAATGTTTGATTTTAAGATTCATACTTGTTTAAACTTTAAATGAAATGTTAATGAAGGCAGTTTCTTTGTTTAGGCACTGTCTGCACACGGAATGTTTTTTATAGAAATCATGAATGTCTTTGGATTTCGACAACTGGTTTTTCCACGATTTTGTTTGTAATAAGGTCAACATCTAGTTTATGGAGTAAAGAAATATTGGAGAAACATTTAAATATTATTCATACATTTAGGCATCACTGACTATTGAAATTATACCATCCCACATGTGACATAAAGTTAATAACTGAATTTGATAAATGTAATAATTAAGTATCTAATAAAATAATCTACGATTCATGGACACATACTAGGCCCATAGGATATGTTGGTGTGGTTCCTTGTATATCTTATGTTGTATTGTAGTTAATCAGAGATTTAGGGGTTGTTCATGCCACGAAATAAGAGTAAATATGTAAGGTTTATATGCCGACATATTAAAAACCATACCAGCTAATCACGAAGGGAACAATTTTTCTCAGTGCAAAAATAACACTTCTGTATTTTGAAAATATAATTTGATGAAAGTGGGTTATTTCAATGTGTTGTCAAGTCGACATGTGTGTATGTAATGTTCTCATAACCTTGGTAAAGTTTACAAATCGTTAATATAAGGTAGTTGTTTTCAATAAAAGTCAACTTGAATCATGTTTGAGTGCTTTTGTGCAATAACCCTCGTCAATTGTTACTTTCATCAATCCTTATCTTCGCCATATTGACGCCATACGTGTTTTCGACGAATGTCACAACTCAAGATGCAACCATATTTAGACTCGCCTTTTTCTTCTAATATGTTCACCAACTTCCAATGCACTATTGAGACATGATGTTATAATATACTAGATAGGATTTTGGTTATTTAAAAAAAATGCATTTTAGTGTTGTGACCAGCAATAATTATTGTAAAGTGAATGTCATATTTTCGCGCAATAGCTTTTAAGGAATGAGGAACAATTTTTCATTGGCAGTATATGTATATTTTTTAGATTTATTCAACGTATTACCATAAGTGAGATGCATACATGTGATTGTTAAGTTTTGTCAAATGAATGAATCCACGCCTTGTGTAAGAGAATAATTTATGTTATATCATGTAATTCGCTTAGAATGTAAAAATATGTAGAGTTTGCGTCATAGCAACATTATGAAGTTTTCGGAAACCTATGTCTATTACGTCGTTTGAGCTGGAACCAGCAAGGATAATATGTAACACAGTTTTTGCCTCCCAATATTGTTCCTGATTGCTATATTTGAACAATGATGAGCCAGTTCAAGTTGATTGCGGGCAATCGAGGGTTACAATAATACTTCGTTTATGTCGGCGCTTCCTAAATACATTTTATATTCTGAGAGTTTATATCATTGAAGGATTTATTTTGATTTGTTTCTTATTAGTAAAAATATTTTATTGTTGCATGCGTGGTGTTTGTTCTGTTCGAATTGAAAATGTTTTTTTTAAACAAATATTATTATAATAGTTATATGAATTTGCTCTATTTATTTTTCTTCTTTGTTTTTACACATCGTCAGGCCAAATACAATATTTACGCAATAAATTAGTTGAAATTAATGTGTTTATTATTCATAACATTTGTATATTGCAGTTTTTTGTTCTTGTCTAAAGGAAAGTATATTTGTTGATAATTTGTGTAGATATAAATATTTACAAGCCTATTATTTGCCGGCCTGCTTTACAGTGGATACAACATAAAATTCTTTTGTTGAGTTTGGTTACTCATGATCGTAACTGGCGAATTTAATTACTATTTCTCTCAAATAACGCAGAAATCGAGTAGCAGTCGATTCCGGCGAGAAAATAGTTTGCGAACTATGGAATGATTGTAGTAGTTGGAGTGATTGTAGTCAGAATTACAACAATTTGTATCTGAGAGGCATAATGCCAGCTGGAGGGCTTCGGTCGTTGGTTAAAAAATGTATAAAAATTTCGCACGCCGCAGTGGCCAATTAATATCGGGTGGTATGAACGCATATAACAAAAAGAATATCGACAAATCAACAGTTTATTTATTATCAATCGTTTCTCCACGTCACCAAAACATCGTCAGTTCTGTATCTCTGTGTGATTGTCGTATCCTTGAAGTCCATCCGCGCGCCCGACGCGAACGCGAGCGCGCCCGCGTGCGCTATCATGACGCCGTTGTCGATACAGAATCGCTCGTCAGTCGCGAACACGTTGGCGCCTCGCTCCGAGCACATTACACCCATCATTTCTTGTAATCGCTCGTTGCAGCCCACGCCGCCCACCATTAGCACCTAAATAATAAAAAAGCCTCATCTAATCTACTTATAACTATTAATTTACTCAAATTCCCAAAACGATTATTATTAAATAAGCCGTCACAAACTATTGCCAGGTACTTGTTCTTTTGATGTTTCTAATCTTCGATACGCATGAAAATATCTAGTTGTACAAAAATGTACTTACATTTCCTCCCCGCAATTACAATTTATGACAATAATTATGAGCGAATTATTGTTTTAAATGATTACAATAACTCACCTCATCAGAACCGCAATGCGCCATGGCGCGTTCAGTTATTTCAATGAGCATAGCAAATACTGTCTCTTGCAGCGAGTAGCACAAGTCCTCGGGAGTGTAGTCCTTCAGGAGTTCATCTATCTTGTCCTCCATGTACGAAAGAATTCCGGAAAAACTAACATCCATACCTGCAGCAATTTTTAATCACGTGTATCTATTTAGGTCTAATATTTTTACGCCGTAATTTTTAAGGTATAATCGAATATATAAATACAAAAAGAAACTTCTTAGCTGCACACCTTTAACACAATATGGCAGATGTAAATATTTTTTGCCTTTTTTGGCAAGCTGTTCAATATTGTAACCCGGACTTGGAGCATTCGATAGTTTTAAAACTCTTGCAAATCTGAAACAAAAAATATAAACCACAAAAAAAAAAATTCCCTAAACAAAAATAGTGACATGACATTTTAATGTTAACCTTAGCATTACAGTTTAGCATTTAATCTAAGTTACCTGTCCAAACAATTGCCAACAGCAATGTCTATAGTTTCCCCAAATATCCTATATCGCTGTCTGGAGTAAGCTATGACCTGGGTGTTGCCCCCGCTCACATACAGCACCGTTGGGTTGGTAGCCTTCGTTATCAATCTGCCCATTTCAATATCTTTTGGAAAACAATAGTTTAGTTAGGGAAATAATACATTTCGTAAATATACATTTCTGCGATATTATTATTTGTGAGTTGTGGACATATTTTGAGTTATTATTATGTTGATCAACATGTCATTTAAAACAATGAAAGAAATTATACATGTCAATAAATAAATGCATATTACAGATTCGTTTTGGTAGGTGTTGGTGTAATCAGTAACAGCAAGATGTCTAATTGAAGCTGATGGCGGGGTGGCAGGTGGTTACTTCCAGCAGCATAAATTATAAAATTCCATGCGAATCTATATATAATCGAATCACCTCCAAATTAGTTGAGACCAATGCAAGAGGAAGTGATGGTTCACAACGCAATTGTAGGTTCAGATCTTTGAAGTCAAATAGTGCAGTTGTATTTCTTGATGCATATTTAAGACTTGAGCATAGTTTCCCTCCCTTCAACAGGAGTATGGAGAATACTTAATCATACACCTCAATTATAAATTTGAAATTAGAGTGCTTTAAATGTTTATAAAAAGCTTTTAATTAGCTTAGCTTAGCTTTTAAAAATATCCCAACATCTTTCAGTCAACAGAGTTAAGTCTAGAGTCAAACAGTATTTTACACCAGACTCAAAATCGTCTAAGATGGTGGCAGCAGTCAAAAACACTATGTTACCGTGCCAAATGTTTTACCGTGATGATTATAAAACATGAGCTGTAAAAGGATACGGCCAATGCAATGATTCACTCCCAGAATGGGTTTGTTCCATAATTTTGCACAAGTTCTGGCTACAATTGCACACACCATCAACGGTGCTCCCATCCCAGGACCTTTGGTGTAACAAACAACATCAATTTCTTTCGGGCTAACACCAGACTGATCCAGTGCTTCCCGAAGGACATCATGGATGTTCTGCTGGTGATGTTCAGCAGTCTCTCTGGGTAGAAATCCTGAAAGTGATATTTAACGGGAAACGTAGATTGGTCTGTTTTCAATGACTAAAAATATTACAAAAGTTGTTTGATACCATGGAGCACTTCACCTAGGACCAAGAACAGAGCGAGTTAACATTGAAGATAATGAAGAGACTGTCTTTTAGGTTGGAAACCACTGAACTGATACAATTAATAATAAGAATAGAAAAATCTTTTTGAATTTGATAGCCCATTTATTGTGGATATACTTCTATGATTGTTACATAGAAACAATTATCATGTGACATTTGAGTAAGAAGGTATGGGAGATGCATGTGAGTTTTGTGATATGATGGAGCTCACCCCAGAGTAGCCCTAAGACTACTAGTGCATTAATTCTATGCAACAGTGAGCATTTTGTGTGATCTAGTGATATAAGTTTTTGTTAATGTTTTTCTGAATAAATTATTTCTTTAAAAAATTTATGTGGGCAACACAGTCCACAGGATAAACAAGATGCTTACCATCAATTCTTGTGCTCAATTTGTATGATATAGTAAAGATAAGAAACTCTACAAGATAAGTCTACGATTGCCCAAAGGGCGCACAAAGCCGAGGTACGACTATCAATAATTATGTCATTCATTAAGTGTATCTATGTGTACCTTATAATTAATAAAATAATTTGAATTTGAATTTGATTTGAACCTCAAATGTTGTCGCAGTTTTAGTATTGTGCAACAAATGTACTAGTATAATGTATGTGTGTAATTTTAAAATACCTATAGGATATTTTTTTAAAGTCACAAAACCCATAGTTACTTCATTAACACAGTTGATAAAACATGTGAAATGTATGAGAGGGTAGCAGAACCAATGCATGAATGTCTACTGTAGAGCAAATGTCGTTAAATCATTTGTGTTTCAGTTCGAAGGCTGTGATAACCTAATGCACTTGTTTGTCAGAATTAACTATTTAAAATTCGCAATGGTGTCTGTGAGTAGCATCAAATAAAATGAACACGAATATAAATAATTTTAACTACCGTAATACTTACTTTATAATCTTGAACTATAGTAACATTATGGTATAGTACAGTTTTACCGCACATTTGCTACTTCTTAAAATAGGTTAGGTACTGTTGAAACGACTTATGTTTCCCATATGAAACATTTATACTTTTATGGAAAGTTTTGTTAAAATATGAAATATCTAGAAAATAATGTTAATGTTGGAAAACAAGTCATACATATATTATGAGTTAACCTTCTCCCGGTGGTGTGATGTAAGTTCGTCTGCAATTTGAAAGTATTTCTCCATCTTTTACAATTCCTATGCCGAGTTTATTCGCACTGCCCTCAAATCCTATGGCAATAACCATTGTTCTAATTAATATTGTTGCTACTATGTTAAATTATTAATATCGAGTATCCTACTTTGTTTATAAAATAAATGACAGGATCTGTCAATTTGACATGTCCGAACATTGAACGTTAAAATAGTTTTTGTAGGCATATTGTCGACCAAAATTAAAATCGAAAACATTGATAATTTATATTCTCGGTTTGATTTGAAAAATAGCGCACGATTTACGCTACTTACGATAGTTCGTATGATGCCTGGTTTCCTTTTTACCACAAGGAAAATTATCATTATATTCATATTTCTCACTATAAAACAGTTCAAATTTCATCGAATAAGACCGAATTCTTCCATTATCTCTACAATAGTGAATATTCGGGCTTATTTTATGTTATTATTAAAGTATAGTATGTTACTTGTTGAATTTCCGATTTTGTCTATTTTCTCTCGAGTAATTTTTATTGCCCACCAAATTTTCTCAACATCACTTAAGGTTGACTAAAAGAGAATGATTATTTTGCATTAAGCTCACCATGCGTTATTGTATGCAATAAAGCTTAAGTAAATAAATTGAACAGGCTGTTATAAAGTCACAGAGGACAGTAACCACTACAAAGATTGCTTGTATAGTGCAAAACACTAAGCATACCTCTGCACATTCAAAACCCACTATAAATTTCTGTCTCTTAAGAGTTGATTTCTATAATTTGATGATTATAAAAGTGAAAAAATAAAAGAAACTATCAACTTGCATTGATTTAATAAATAAGAATGGCGGTAAATTATCCTTGGCACACTAAATCAATACAATTACATATAATTTAATTCCTGAATTAACAGCTAAATTACGAAAAATCTACATTAACCTCGTCTACAAAATCAGCCATCATGCTTTTAATTTTTACATCATTATCATTTGCTGGCTCCATGTTAACGTCTATGTTTTCATTTTCGACACTTTTGTCATTAACCGCTGGAATGTTCACACCATTTTTCACAACGACATTTCCATTAATCTTAGGATTGACGTTTGCTTCAGCTTGCTGAGCGTCTGTGCCACCGGAAGTCTTTTCAGAACAAATTTGTTGAGAGAGCACGACTTGTCCACAAGATATCAGAATTTCATCAAATTCAGCTGTATAAGAAACAATTTCTACATCTTTTTTGTTAAGAACATTTTCTTTTGTTATGAGTGACGCCACCGAAGTAACTTTAGACGATGAGGTAGACTCTTCTTGCCTTTCAGATGGATCTTTAAATAGGTTTACAAGCATTTCAGTTGTAATTGCACCCGTTTCAACTTCATTATTTTTATTTTCTACTTCAAATCCAGATTCTATCAACATATTTTCCATATTTGTAATGTCTGTACTCATGGAATCCAGAAAATTCCCTGGTTGCGTAATGGCATCTTCACCTCCAGTTTCAAGTGTTTTATTTGCTGATCTATTGATTATTAAGACATATTTATTTGAAGAATCGTTTTCGTTTGAAATGTTATCTGCAGAAACTTCAACTTCTTTATATATCTTTTTAACCTTTTCTTTTTCTCCGTCGTCCTCTTCATAAACTTCGATTTCTTCAATATCAGAATCATCACTGATTTCAATTGAGTTGAAGGGTTCATTGCTGTCACTAACTTTATCAGTTTCTTTATCTAACTTTGCCTTTTTGGATGACGGTTCATCTGGTATTGTTATAACATCTTGAGGATGCAGGGAAGCCATCCTGACAAAAAAATATATATTATTGCTTTTATAATGAACTAAAAGTTGTGAAAATGAGGATTTAACTAGTTTGTATTTTTCTTGCTAGATTATATAATAACCAGTTGGATGGGTGTAAACATCAGTAAACATTGTTAGACCCAGTGTTTATATCTAACCAAAACCAGTTTAAATCTGCTATAGGCCTCCAGAATACTTCAAAAACATCGGCCTTTATCCTGCATATCCAACGTACTGAACAAAACTGGACCAATGTGGTAGAGTAAACTACTAGCTACCACAGGCTGCAGAGCATTCCATGCATATTACTTTTACATCAGCAAATGTCTGTTTACAATGTCAAGTAAGGTAATAATAGCGACCCAAAGTAAGGTAACCTTTGTTATATGAAAGCGTCCATGTAAAACTTACCTCTTCGAACCTATCAAAGACTCTAATGCCGCTAAATTCTTTTCTGACACGTTCTTTTTCTTTTGAGTTTCCTGAGTTTGTGCTTCAGGTACTTCGGTCAGTGAAAAGTTGAGAGACGGCGGAGAGCAATGCAAATGGAGTCTAATATCTAGCAACGCTTGTGTGCAGAATTTTGATATCTAGAAAGAAACAATCTTATTACATACACAATTCATAATAAAATGTAACATTTGTAATGGACATAAAATTAACTTTATTCAGACTTAACTATGGCACAAAAGTAAGAGACAAAAAATAATTTGATTAAATTAAGTGTGATTAGATGTACAAATAGAAATTCATGATCATTTCTAATACAGAATAAACAAGTATATATGTATGTAAGTAAGACTCAGAGTTCTTGTGTCATACTAAAAAATAAATAAATATAAATAACCGTCACGCCAGGTCCGTAGCGGGGTAGGCAGAGAGCACGGAGTGCCAAACATTTCTGTC
>DVPR01000618.1:0-13107 GCA_018239345.1 Oxynetra stangelandi
TTCGAGTAACTCATTTATAATTCAGATTTCTCAGAGTGCTGCGAGAGAGATGCATCTGTAGCGTCATCCTTGATACTCTACACGTTATTTACAGGAAAATATCTGGTAATTTAATTATGAGTTTCCAGGTTGGGGAAAAAAGGATATAAGGTGAAAGAATTACAAAAATTTACATTCTATCGTTTTACTACTGTAGTGACTTACCGCCTGTCATCAATAGATGGCGCTTATTACGATTCAAAAACATTATATTGAACTTTCGTAGAATCATGACTTATAATGCAAGTTAGAGTTAGAACAACTGAAACTTGGCTCTTATGCGAAACCACTCACGTTAGTCATTTGCACGTAATACGAGCTTTTGTTATCGCCAAGGAGAGCACAACTTGTGCTGTGGAAGCTTTATTCAAGGGACGCATAGCGTCAGTTTGTAACATCAACGTTTCTGTATTGTTCGTTTTCTAATGTAGATGTCGCTTTATAGCAATAAAGATGTAAAAGCTGCATTGTATTCATAAAACAGAAAAACGAACAACTGTAATATATATATTGTACTCGTATATACTCGTATATACCAGTACAATACTGTACTCGTATATACAATTTTTGACACATTTTTTTCTGTTTATCTTTTTCATATAAAAATAAGCCAATAACAAATACCAGCCAGTCGATCGTCTAGTAGTTTCACGGTATCCATTGGTAATGGAAGAGCGATAACTCTGAAATAACACGATAACGCCGCCCCGTCGAGCGCTGCTGTTGTAATGGATGATAGCGAATATCAATCGATTACAGCCTTCCAAACGATTACAGCTTTGTGAGGGACCAAACGAAATCCATATCCAACCGTCCACCTGCTCCGTGCTATGGATAAATCAAATATTATAAAGCTTTAGGAAAAAATCAAATGTTATAGCATTAGAATGATAGAGGCAATTGTTAAAAGCATTCGTTTATGCAAAACTAGTCATAAAAGCCGGCAGAATTGTTTGCACGAAAACATAATATTTTTTTATAAAATTTTATTCCTCATCTTCGTATTTTTTGTTTGATTTTTGACCTACTCATTGTGGGTTCGAATCCTATTCATTACAAATATTCGTGTAATGAACATGAGTATATATTTTAAGTCGGCGTGTAAAAATATCTATATGCTTCTATACATTTAAATCTTTTATATGTATTGTATAATCTATCTGTTCAAGTTCTCCGATAAAGTCGTTCGTGTTAAACAAACCATACTTGGTAAAGACTTTTCAATACTCATGCAACGCCATACGTGGCTGGCCGATAGATTTAATCTGTTTACCTAACAAATATTTACCGTGGTCTTAGGTTAACAGTGTTGCCAGTTTGGTAACATAATTACCCATTACGAGACCCACACGTAATTTATTGAACAAGTTTCTTGATGAAACATTCTGTTATTATTCTAATGAAATAAATGTATGATTAAATATTATGCATAATATTTCTATTATGTATATTATGTAAGTGTATCAAAAAAATAATTCACAATTATTTTGTTTATAGGTATATGGTTTTTATTTATTTGCCCTTTATTTTTTATAATTCATAGTATAATTATCTACCAGTCAAGCCTTGCTGACGGTAAGAAGTTATAGTATGTGCCAATATTAGGACAAAAAAAAACCAAATAAATAATATTATTAGACAAAAATTATATTTATTTAAATTGAACAATAAATGCAACTTATCTCGTCGATTTTAGCATTTTCAGACCACATGGTAAGTATCATTATTATTATGCCTGTAATAGGCAACCCCTACTAATTTTTAACATATAAAATTTGGAATATATACACTATAAAGTTAGACACATATACATATATAGCACATATGTATATAATATATATCCTGTGTCAATTTCAGTATTAATTATCTGGAAGAGATCGTTTTTTTGCCATGAGTCCGCTTCTGTACACATTTCGGATGTACCATAAAAATAATTTACGGATTGGTATTAAATGTATATGTTTATGTTCAAGATGAATGACGCCATCGCGTTAAGAAATATTGGAGGCCTAAAATGGTTTGCCTTCTAAACGAGGGCAGGAGGAGATAAAAAAGGTAGGTAGGGTCACGTTAAGTGGTTGCCATGACAACGATGTAGTTAAGCATCAAAGCCTTAACGAAGGATATTGTATAAAGCGTTTTCCTTCCATGAATATTTTTTTAAGTTGTTCTTAGTGAAAATTTTAAATAGGCAGCTAATTATAACTTTCTGACACGAATAACCATTTTAACTCTTGATTCTGCGGCATTTAGATTTAGTAGTAATTTTACGATCCATAGCCTAATTCGTTTTCAACTTATTTAGAAATATTGCTGATTGTGGTTTTTTATATATATTCATATATATTTTTATTCTATATTATTACTAGCTCACCTAATTACATCAATACCTTAACAAAAACATTAAAAATCATATCGATAGCTAAAAATAATCAAGTAAATAGGTACATATGTATGTGTTATGATATTCCTTACTACATATTTTATTAGTACACATTTAGCTAAAATGTATATTTAATAATTTATAAAACAAATGTTTTTTGAATAAATATGCACTGTTGCTTACTCTACACAGAACGTTCTACAAAATTTTTACATCAGCATGTCATATTTCGACACGAAAACATTTTATTTTACCTGAGTGTTGCGTTACTTCAAATTTATTGTTTTTACTACAAATTTATTTTATTGACAAGTAAAAATTTGCCAACGAGGTAGGGCGACTCGTGCTTAGCAATTTATGATTTTTGTGGAAGGATGAATAAAAGCTCGCCACAGGAATGGCTGCGCTCGCATCCATAATTTATTGCGCTACAAACACATTACGGTAATCTAATATAAATCTTAACACGTTCACCTTTTGATTTTCCCCGACTCTCTGTTTGTATATTTGTTTTTGTATACGCTTTTCAGTAATTCGATTCGTTATACAAATCACGACGGTAACAGTATTAAATTACAAAAGGTGTTATTGGTTATGTTCAGTTTATTATGATCCCGTGTAATTCAGCGTGCTACGTCCAACATTACGCCTTACAATATCGAAGACCCTTATCATAACTAATATTTGCTGCGTAACTGACGTATGCTTTTGAGATAAGATCGCCTATTGAAACATCTACGCCGTAGTTCGTAGGTCTACGAGTATATTGTAGGGAATTGCTACGGCGTTTATTTGAAGTGATTTATATTTTCAATCTTCTATATTTCATTCATATGAAACAGTATTCTGTTCATATTCAATTAAATATAGATATTATTTTATTTTTGAGGATGTTTATTTAAGATTATTTTGATATAAAAAGTGTTTATCATTATACCTTGCGACTGAACGAAAGATTTGAATTTAATTTATATGCAATTATAAAATGATGTGGTATGTTAATAAAAAATGGGTTTACATATAAAAGTGACTGAAATTCTTAAAATTTCTGTTACATTATTACAACCATATTATATATAATATAGCATTTTTGTCGATTATAAAACTATTTTGCGGTCAACATTACTACGATGGTGACTGCATTATCTAAAAATAACTATTTCAGTAACTAAATAATTATAATGCAATTAATATCAAACATTCGGTAACTAATTTATATATTATCTCCTGAATTTAGGTTCTTACAAAAATACAGTTGCAAGATAATAATAATAATAATAATGCTTTATTTGCTAAATAAGGTACATAGTGGTGGTGAATGAAAGTTATACAGTCCTCTTATTTTACAAAGTATCCACTTATGCCATATGAGCCTTGGATCCTTCAACTAACATAGCGTTTTCTACCATTGTGCCGTGATGTCTGTTCTATGTTGTATGCTAATAACGTTTTAGTGAGTGCAAAGTATCGAAGTTTCTTGACGTGATAGATGTTCTAGAACATGTACTCAGTTTGCTCAAGGCAGTAGTACCACCGCTACAATTATTTGTGTATAAATTGTATAAATTGTTATTAGAAGACGTGTGTGTCTTTCGAGTGTGTGGTAGATACAGGTTCGTGTATACTAGAGGGGATTGTTACAAAGGAGTTGAAAGAGTAACTACGTGTCTGTGGTAAACCATGTACAGGACTAGAAACATATCTGAACCGAAATCATCACTTCACCTGCTAATACTAACATATATTTCAATATCGCGTATGAGAAAAGGAAAATATGGTGAGAAAACCACATATACTCACACTACTCCAGGATGTCTCCTAAAGCAAGTGAGGACCGTCTAACTTCACTTGGTCAGTTTGACAGACAATTGGTATGAATATTTTCATAGTGAATGAAGAACCTTGGTCAATAGTCGAGCATAAAAAGGATTGATACTCTTATTAGTACCAATACTAACTGGTCAAACGGATAATAATAGTTTTTTTTGAGGTTGCTTGTAAATCCATATAGACTGCAACGGCCACTGGATACTGCTTCCTGTTTATTCACTTCTTTTTCATATAAATACCATAAATAAATAGCTCGTGTAAAGATGCAATTTGTTTTAATACGGTATACAGCAAACGAATAGGCACAGGTCGTTTTCATATTTATCTAGTATTATATTTTTAATAGGTACTCTATTATCTGCATTTCTACAGGAAGTAATTCTGAGATGAGTTGATTACAGCTGCTTTTATAAGCGTTTTTGGGAAACAAGAAAACTTTGTCGGGAAATTGTACTTTGAGCTTTTTTTATTTGAACAAAAACGTTATTTTTTAATAACCACAGTTAAGAGTATTACTTAAAAGTCTTAATAGTCTATTAACAATTTTTTTGTAGTTATAATGATTACTGCCGTCCTTTTTGCCCCATTTCAAGTTTGCTTTCGTAAACTTCAGGTATATAATATCAAAATTCGTTTCTTTTCTTTTACTCGCCTCCTGATATTATTACTTTCTTAATCTTTAAATGTTTTCGTCCAAATTCTTAATTCTTATATATCATGAGATTAGTTACAAACCACCCAATATTACACATTAATTAAATAGATTAATTAATTGTATTTCAAAAACTTATACCATTACTAAGTAACCAGGTTAATTAAAACTGTACCCTTTCGAGTTTTATTGCAGAGCGAAAGTTCTTTTCTTCTTTTAAGAAAAAGAACAGAAAGAATAAAGAAGACTAGGTATATAGCTCGGTAGGTAAGAGCATTTAATATCTACCGCTTGCAGTTGTCAAGTGTCTAAGAACTGAGAGAGTTCTGCTAAAGTCACGTCGCGGACAAAGTGACTACAAAAAAAGCGCGCTGAACGTATTCTGTAGCATTTTATTTAAGTAATGTACGTAGGATATAAAATTTAAGTATTGTCATTTTTTATACCTAATATCAGAGAAGTAGAATTAGAAAATTGGTTTTATTTTAATTGGCGTTTTCGATTTTAGATACTGCATTACATACGAGTATCTGATTCTAAGCTAGTCCGTGTTTGTACTATGGTATCCAGACGCTCATATATACATATGTATTTCCAAAACCATACTTCCACATGTAACCTAAAATCCAGATACGGAACCAACAGTTGTGTGACCATCACATAAATATTTGAATTGGGTGAGAAATAAATGAACGAATTCACTCAGAGGTGGACAAGCAGGCCAGGTAATGGATCGCTAGGCGAAGTACCTATCTTAATATTACTAATGCATAAACACCTCTGTGCACCTACAAGTACTAGGTTTTGACGGTTAAACGGCTGATTGAATTTTGATGAAACTTTTTATGTAGACAGTTGTGTCTTTTAGCGTAAGACAATTTAGGACATATACTATTAATTGTATTTTTTAAACTTAGGGCATTATTCAATTACTAAACGAAAGTGCTGTTTTCAATCAAAATTTGTTTCAAGGATATTAGCCACTTATTTATAATATTCTTATCTGAATTATTCCAAAAAACAGTATTTCTTTAATACTTATGTGCAGCTAAGCCGGCGGCTTTTAATGAATAAAGAAAATAATTGATAGCTAGGCATATACCTAAGTAATGTTTGTCATGTGTTAACTATATTAAATGTGTGATTATAAGTATGAATATATTATTACAGATAATGATGTAAGATTGTGTATATTACTGTTGTTGATCCATATACCATGGACGCAGACAGAAGTATGGAAAGAGAAAACTTGAAACAAATATCTCTATGGCTTAAACAAGCAGCTGGGTAGGCAGGTAGGTAGGTAAAGCACTTGAGAATAGAATGCGGGAGCAACGAACACCTCCACTAGTATAACGGTTTTGTGAATCCGTATATTAATTTATGCAAGAATTGTTTCTTGTGAAATAATTTTTTTTTGTTTGATTGTATAAATTTATATTGGAAGTAATTTCTAAATAGTTAAAAGTAATTCGTAGACAGCGAGGTATATTTGTAAGTCGTAAAAAGAATATTATAATTGTTTGAGAACACATAATTAGGTAGTTTGCTAGGTCACTGATTCTGCCGTTCCACACTGGAACGGCGTTGTTAAGTTTGGTACATGCCTAGCGGTCATACACTTAAAAGCTGATCGCGCTCAACGTTGCTTAATTTCACAGTCCGATTACGATCTACGAATCTTTTCAGGCCTACAAGCGCTTTAATTCCAGCGGTAGTCTAATCAGAGTATTCAAGGCTAATCCCAACTAAGGTCGTCCGATTTCGAGTGAATAGTGTCGTATCGGTGCGGACCTTCCGCTGAGTGGAAATCATTTTGTTGACCTATAACTTGAATTAGTATTCCAATCGCGTTTCTAAACGGTAATATCTATATAATATCATTTTATAATTTATTCAAATCATCTAGCACTGAATTGTACATCTTCAAACGTATTCGGACTAGGTTGAGTTGTTGTGAGAATTTCGAGTTTGAATTTCAGAAACAATCGTTTAGGGTCTATGAAAACGGTATAGTAAAAAATTTAATGCTTTTTATATCACAGCACAAAATTTAATACAATATATTATATATGTAGGTATATAAGTGCACCAGAATTGACATACAATTTGGGTGTGTATGTATTGTTAAAAAATATTCGCCAAAGTCGATTCGCCGTGATCGTAATGCGCTAGCGATTTTGTTTTCAAAACGTGACGATTCCAAAATGGCCGCCGCGTTACCATGGTTAAGACGTTCCTGTGTGTGCTTCATTATTTTCCAGTTAGATGGCGTTGTAAGATTCAACGACATATATAAGACATATATGTATTTATAATAAAAACAAGATGGAAAATAATTATTATACAGCGCTTTTATATATTTCTTAAAAGGGCTTACTCGGTTAATTTTAGCTAACCGCATCGAAGTTCAAGCCTGTAAAGTTTCATATCGCACTCGATAGAAACGGGGAAGTTGTTGAAACTTTTCCGTACTGGCAGTCATTTTCCGGCTTGTACTGGCTTGTTTACTGCCAAAAATAAATACTGTTTGTTGTTCAAATTTAGATCGCCATGTAGCTTGTAAAATGATGTTGGCCAGTTTTAGAGCTACATATGTATGTCGTCTATAGGCAACTTCTCAAGATTCTTGAGGTGTTATATCCAAGCGATACTCAAGTTTTACTGTAGGAATAAGTTAATGTGAATTCTATAGCCACTAAGGGGCTTCGGTTACGGATTACTTGGATTTAATATTAATCGTTATTGGCCCGTGACTTGTAATGTAACATTTTCCAATACTTATAAAATAGCTATAGTCATTTCAAAATAATTTTTGAAATAATTTATTATATTGTAGTAATCTCCTTACAATTGATCAGCACTTTGACACGATCCTCCTCTCGATTGATAAGGATTAAAAGGAAAAGTTCGTATCAGTGATATACAAGGTGGTATGAATTGCGAAAACTTAAATAACATGCTTATATAGAAATATGTTCAATTATGAATGCAATGTTAAATAAATAATAATTGTCCTTAGAATACCTTTTTACGGTTTAATTAACGAAATACCACCCCTATAGTTACTTTTGCTGCTAAGCAGTAATGTCTTTGTTATTGTAGGGTGTTATGTACAATCTAGTGAGCAAAACACCCGGCGAATCACGAAGCTTTCCGTGTTTCTTATCAGGAGGTGTGACAGATATATTGGTAATTATCTGGCCCTATTTACAGTAATTCAATAGATATCTTTCAGCTGTTTTGTCCCTTTCTATCATATAACTGGCTCATTAAGATAGAACGAGATAAAACATACAATAAATAATGGCCTTGTATTGAAGGCGTATGAATAGGTAGATGGCTTTCAGTGATAACGCATCATACAAATCATGGTCTGAGGCGTAGTAATTAGTTGTTGTTGATAGATTACAAAAATATATTTGTTAACTTTCTGCATTATTTATACTCGTTATTCTTACGTAGTTCCTTTTCATTAAAAAAAAAACTAGGCATCAATTTCAATTATTATTTAGCTTTGTTTAAAATTATTTTTTTAATTAATTTCTGTCTGATTATGATTAGCTAATTCCGTATGAAGTCCCTTTAGTTTTCAATTTTTTTTTTATTTCAGTAAATTTTTCTCAACGAAAACTTATGTTAGTAAAAAAAAATGCGGGAAAATTTCGATTGAAGATCACGACTCGTCGCTAAAGTGCTCTCTGCCCGAGTTCATCTTGATGGGTCGGAGCGGCTGGAGCGACCGCCCGCCCTAAGCGCCCTCAGTAGCAGCTCGAATCTCGCCCGCGATTAACGCGTTGTACGCAGCTAAAATACGCGCCAATTTAAAAACGTTTTTATTGAAAAACATTAAAAAAAAAAAAATTTTAACTAAGACATATGCGGAAAATATAATAGTGATATTTGAAATATTATAATATATCGATTAATTTTTCGAACGGTAGAAATATTAAAAATATTATGTATTGTATATATTGTCGTTAATATTTTAATTGTTTAAATGATTGCTGTTATAGTGTTCATGTTTAATTAATATTTGTGACATTGTATAATATTGTTAGCGAGTGAAGTGAATATTTAATATTTTTTATTTTCTTTACAAGTGAATTAATTGGTTGGCAATTTGACGGTATTGATTGTTTTTTTTTACTCATAAAATTATTCGTTACTTGCTAGTGGGTACAACATTAATTATTCAGATTCTTACAACAATTTTTATTTGACATTTTTATTATTCTTATAGATTTATAAATTATTCATTCATTTCATTCATACATTATATTTTCTTACTTCGTTTTTTTTTGTTTTACAACAAAGCACTGTCATAATAAAAATAATCAGTAAGCGCTGATTTAGAGAGTGCTATAAATAAACATACCTGTCTATCTTAATCATACAATGACATGATTTGAAAATTCTATACAATACATGATTTGAATATAAATTTAAATTAACAATAAACTTATCATTTAGTACAAATATCACAGTTGCATTACAGATCCAAGTACATACGTTGCATATAATTAAATAATGAATACATTTTCTGTTTTGTGTTTCGATATATTTTTACTAGTCTTGTGTGTTTATGGCTTTCAATACCATTGGATAATTATTATAGCCTTATGACTGTAAGTAGGTAATTATTGATTAATATTTTATTATTATTAATGTTAGATATTTAGTTATTTCGTTTGGCACATATGTCTTTTAACAAAATATGAATAATTCCATCTGTACAGTCCATTTTGTATTCCTATAAAGCGTACCTCGTATTTGTGTTTGGAAAATGCATTAGTTTCAGTTTTATAAGCTGTATTATTCGTCATCTCGAACCGAGTTCGATACATTTCAAATTCTTAACATCTCCGACGGTCTGAAGTGGAAAGTATTGTGATATTCATAAGCCCCACCACAGCTGCGTGTTTCGCTCTTTATTCTTAAAAACTTTTGCGACAATGAAACCTTTGTGAATGGGAACTGCCGCCGGGAATACGTTTTATACAGATTTCTTTAACTTCAACTTCGCTTTCTTTGTATCTTTGCTTCTTTAGTCCTTCAGCTAGTACTTTGTGTGGATATCGATTTATATCATCGCTGTTCATGTGTCAGATTTACGTTTTATGTGTGTACATATAAACGTTATACTTAAATAAATGGTTTTCTTAATCCCTCGCTCAACTGCCAGTTTCACATACCACTGCACCAAAGGATCAGTTAATGTAGTGAGTAATGTTAGTAGGTATGATTTCAGTTAGTAATAGTTAGTGTTTGGCCTATTCGAAGCTGATCACTTAATATTTCTACGTCTGAGTGCCTACTGAGATGGTCGTCTCTAGTATTAAACAAAAAAATTTTTTTTACACAACAGTACAAGATTTTAATATTTCACGCGGATCGCATTTCTCGACGCAACTGTACATGGAACTCGACCCTTGTCAACTCGGTAATTTCCTACACGTCTTCACTTTTAGACATTACATGTGAACGTGTATTATACACAATACAGTATGAATGATGTGATGTACATTTGGCCTTGTTGAAATCTTCTCGTCCAAGTCGTCTCCTTCATGTATGATAGCAGAAATCTTTTAGGGTCTGTTTCTTGCTCTCTATTATTAATTAATTGATTTTTTATTAATCTATTTATGCCAAGGGCGGCCATGATGCCTAATGGCATTTTCTACCATTTGCATGTGTATACTATAAAATAAAAATATAATAGTACTCATATTATGAATATATATTTATGAAAATATAAAATAATGTTATTTAAATAAAATTACATTTATTATCACCTCCAGGATTTTGCCCAATTAAATACAAAACATTCACAAAGGAAAGTGCAAAGAAATATACTCGAACAGGTACTCATCTTAGTATTATTGTGTTGTTACCAACAGTACACCTCACGACATTGGGAGACGATGGTTCTATTTATATACAGTGCTCTTAATACTTCCTTTTGTCTTGTGTTTCCTTTCTTAAATTCATTGAACCGGGCTTAAGACAATAGAACTCGGCGTACATTATTCAATATAATGCAATTAAAGGTAATCGTATAATATTCAATATAATCATTTATAATTTTTGATGTTTCGATTTAATTCAATATAACGAACATAATACTATATGACCCAATATGTATATAAAAAAAAACCAAACAACCGTCATGCCAGGTCTCTAGCCGGGTAGGCAGAGAGCACGGAGTGCTAAACATCTCTGTCCTTGCAAACGATGTATATATGTATATATAAATTAACATAATCCAATGTCACTTGCATAATCCAATGTAATTCAACATAATTTAATATACTATGTATACTTTTTCATACAAAACGTAGTCCAGACATTCAACAGCGTGCAAATTCCTTGATCGGATTCTCCAGCAAAATGATAAAGTACTGCAAAGTGTTTTAGGCACAGTAGTATGAGTTGTCAGTTCACTCTACGGGTGCAAACACCTGTAAATGAAATGGAAACTCGACAGTGTGGATGGCGGCTAAGAATAAGATTCACTTCACCTCTCAATCAGATTCAAGTTGGAATCGGTAGTGTTGTTAAATGTTTATATTAATCGACGATACAGTAATAAAAAAATTATTCAATTTTAAAGGTACTTAAATCATATTTATTATTTATCATAATTATTTTAAATCGGTACATCAAAGGTATTTATCAAAAGATCTTGTTTTAATAATTAAAAATCACATAAGTCGGATAGTCATGTTAGGTTAATTTATACATAGCCATTCAAGAAAACGAAAATCGAAATTCTCCAAAATTCAATTAGAGAGCATCTTCGTAATTACTTCGCTAATGGCTTCATTTAACAAAGGACAATTTGTGATTGCTTCCCACTTGTGTGTCTAAGGGGTAATTTATCATGACTTATTAACGAAATTTTCGACTGAAGTTAAATTAACAGAGATGTTTCGTAGCTCTTCTATCGTGTATATTGGTAAGCCCTTTTATGTTCCACCATTAGGGACGTGTCTCTCCCAACTGTGGGCTTGGAGCATCATTCGTCACGCCGCTTCAGAGGGTTTTGGTAGAGATTTATATGTTACCAAACCCGTCTTTTTTCAATATGTCGTTTTATTTACTGTTCATTGAAATTTTCATTATTGTTATCATTGCATCCTGTTTATCAAAGTACTGATAGTTGGGTCCACCTTACTAGGTTCATTAATAAGTCAATTCAATATTAATCAGTAATAAATAGTACGATAATTGCTTGCAGACGTGTAATTTTAGATATAAAAAAAAATTAGATTTTGGAGAGGAAAATAAGGATCAACTAAAGCAGTAATAAATTTAATGTTCTTAAATATTTAATGGCACGAAAGAGAAAACATATTCATTTCATTACATTTTTATTTCAATTCATTACTCGTGTACGCAGAATCCTATAAGTATTCAAAGTGCTTTTGAAGTGAATATTCATAAAATTTTACTTTTAATATTGAATTTGATCTCAATCAAATAATTAAAAAGAGATGTTTATTTTGAATTTTACATTTCGTGTACGAGATAAATCCTCGCGTGAAGCTATGAATGAACCATTTATTTTAATGATTCAGCTCTCTGTAAGAAACACATCTGAGATCTGGAGTATCTACATAGGGGACTTTCAGCTTTTCAAAGAGTCACAAGATCCAGATATAAACGAACAGGCCGTGCGCTGCTGTGTGTGGCTTAGCTAAGAACTTGAGTTGTATTGTAGGAGTTTATTGGATTCCCACCAGTGTTTCCAGCAATGAAATGTTGTTTTCATCTGTTAGGGAAAGTATAACTGTATTCATACGGCCTTCTTATACTAGATTTTAGATATATTATTTTATTTATATTATTTATACATTATTTTATTATTTATTATTATTTTATACACATATATTATATGTTAGATAAAGATGCAATTTTAGTTACGTTGGAATGGACCGTTGGTGCAGTGGCTAGTATCTAGTAGGTTTTAATTTTTATTAAGGATGAATATTTGTGTGATTATCACAAGTTTTTGTTCTACATGTGTGTGGAATAAATATCTATATGTAGGTAATATATTTTCATATAGTTAGTGATATTAGTGATTAAGATATGTGCTTAAGATATTTATTTAATATTTATTTATGGAATATGAACAAGACCAAAGTGATGGTATTCGAAAGAGATGAGCCGAGAACTACTGCAAGGGTAGTGGTAAATG
>DVPR01000619.1:0-13106 GCA_018239345.1 Oxynetra stangelandi
CAGGTGGCTTGTTCATAGACACGTATTTTTTTTTTATTGTATGTGTATGATATTGTAGTTATTCTTTGCATTTTTATAATACTGATTTTATTATCATGAACATAATAATGCGATTTAGTAATGTACTTAGAGACGATTCTATTTTTTTTAAATAATATACCAATATATATTTTATTATTTCCGATCAATTTGGAGTGCTGTTAATAAAAATCATTTGATAATATCTTTTACGACATTCTTAGTTTTACCTTGAAATGTCATAGACATATTGTATAAGCGAAATACGGTTCATCTCAGTCACGATATTCTATCCGTGTGGTTTTATCAATTTTATACCAGTATTCTATGTATAGATCATATAATGTTCAAGGACACTATTGATAATTTTATTAATACTTTTAACATTTTCATACATTATTGTTAGATTTTGCGTACGGTGCGTTTTAGGTAAAGAGAATGGTAAATAATTAACAGCAGTTACGAGTGGTCACTAATGCCCATGGTCACATGCGCCTCCTTCTGACGAAGAAGAGGATATTTAAGAACTAAATGAAAAAGTTTTATTTTTTTATTTTAGTTAATTCAGTTAATTTAGTATTATAGTATAACCTATTTTGTTTCTTGTTAATTTTGGTAATTACCTGTTAAAATTTTCTCATCATCATCATCATCAACAACCTATTGAACGTTCTACTGCTGGACACGGGTCTCCTCTCGGAAATGAGAAGGATTAAGCCATAGTCCACTATGCTGGCCAAGTGCGGGTTGGCAGACTTTACACACCTTAGAAATTATTTTTTTGTTTATTTTTCTAAGATGTGCAGGTTTCCTCACGATGTTTTCCTTCACCGTAACAGCGAATGATATTTAATGTTAAAACGCACATTGTAAAGAAAGAGTTGCGCGCCAGGATTTGAACACAGAACTCCCAGTGTAAGAGCTGAATTCTTAACCGCTAGGCTATCACTGCTTAAAAATTTCTATTCATATCCAACTCAACTCAACATTAGGACATTTAGAGATAGTCAAGCATTTAACACAGTACCTAAATAACGTTCAAAATTTAAGGCGTCTCGTAATCGGAGCCCAACTTTCTTCCGCCGTTAATCCGATCGAGACGAGATAACGGAACATGAAAGTAAAAGCCTCCAAATAAAGTAACGCCGTCATAATACACGATAGATGTTAAATCACAGGCGATAACCGAGACAATAGAGAGAGCGCGCGGTGATCGATTACACACAATTCACGAACGCCCGTCCTGTCGCGTGATACGTAATTAAACTCTATTGATAGAAGCATACGATCGAGTATTGACTGACGGCTATCAAGCTTAAACGAACCGAGTGTTGGACACGCACGAAGTGTTATTCCTAAATTTTAGCATCCACTGTCGCCCCTAGAGTATATTAGGTGAAGGCGACCATGCGTGTCGTCTACAGAGTATGACACAGTCGATGTAGTTGCCACGCAAAATGCCGGGTTCCATTGCATTGTCATTTGAACTAAAATATCGTCGGTTACGAACTAATTAGTAGTAATATTTAATGTAGTTTTGTAAGACATTAATTTTTGAGAATTTTCTAGACTCGATAGGCACTATTTGGTTCTTGTTACATCCATCCAGTATCGTCAATGGCGAATCAAACACGCAAGCGACGTTCCCATACCTACGTTACGTTTTTGTATCATCGTTGACAGAAGTGTTAATAAAAGAAATAACTATATACGAATATAAAATTTTATTACGACATAAACCTAGACAAATGTATATATTTATAAAGCCATAATAGTATTCTTTTAATCCTCAAACATTTTTTTATATAAATACTAAACACTTTTGCCTATCATAATGAGTATTTATTCTCTAATAATGTTCTTTGACCCGACTCACTCACACCTTGCTGCTATTCATGAGAGCTAAGTTGGTATACCTAGTATTTTACTTACCGAATCCTGGAGGATTAGAACAATCAGTGGACAGTTTGTTCATGTACATCTAGAATCTAGAATGAATAGATATTAAATGAACGCTTCTGTTCACGACTATACCAACAAATGCACGTCGCCCCGGCCCTGACTCACTTGTGCGATCCTAACGACTCGAGTTAACATTTAATTGCTCGCAATCTTACTGATTTATATCGACAAGGTCTATGTATGGGTCGATAGCCCCATTTATAGCCGTCTAGCTCTTCCACTACTGATAGCCTAGCGGATTGCAATTCAGTTCGCAGTTCGACACCTTGGCACGCACATTTGACTTTTAAAAGTTACGCAACGGTTAAATAAATATCTACAATTACTTAGTTATCATTCTAACAATATTTTTTGACCCATATCAGTTGCCGAGCGAGGAAAACCTAACATTATTCCTCTTGCTAAAGACATGTTTTAGTTTCCCAAAATTTTCAACCAGTTGCAAACCGCTAGACAAATTGATCATTGCGTAGAATTAAAAACGAGGCGAACTGCTACCTATACGCTTTTACTTGGTAGAATATTCATGATATTTTAACCCGAACGTTTAACAAGCAGAGTCTGATGTCACATAGCCCACCGACTCTAGTCAACTGCGAGCGTTTGGATGTACCGACTCTATTAAAAACTTCTTCTGGTAACATGCCAAAACGATATTTATTTTGTTATTATAATAATAGTTGTATTATTGTAAACTATACAGTAACATTATACGAGATAAATGTTTATATAAAAATTCTGGCGGTTTTATCGTTGATTTGACAGTTATATTGGTCTAGTGGTTAGGTTAGGTTATTGGAGTCGGGGTTCGATTACCATTCGGGAAAAATATTTGTGTTATGAACGCAAGCATTTGTTGCATCTGCGTGTAAAAATATGCATGAGCATACATTTATTGATATGTAGATTATGAGTCGTCTTGTTACCACAGCCAACGCTGTGTACTTTGCCTAAAAAACTATTTCTTTCGGACAAACATCAAAATTGGTGCTATAAATAATAAAGGATGTGACAAGTACTTACATAACAAAACTAAAATCTAACTAAAATCTAACTAAATCGGATCAAGGAAGAGCGGGAAATAAACGTGATATTCTATTTATATGCAAGAATTTCATCGGAAGCATTCAACTTACAGCATCAATGCAATATCCATAAATGTACATACAGTGCACGCGTTACCGGAGTAATTAGTCCATGGTACTACCAATATATCTCACTTCCTCTACCTTGAAAATGTAACTACCTTCCTGCAAGTTTTTATTGTCGTCAAACTGTAATTTTGATTTTGGAGTACGATTACATTACCGTTTAAGGCGAGAATTGGTTATTATTTATTAAATTTCGTATCAAGTGCAATATATTCGGCACGCGTATGCTATAAACGGCGTTATTGCCGTGTACTAAGGTGAATAATAGCATAATATATTATAATGACAATGAGAATCTCGGAGGAGCCGTGTGACAGTTTTGAAATTACTATGGAAGTTTGAAAAATTACCTTCGCATCCTTCGATCGGAGAGGTGTTGGATAAAAAGTGTCCCTCCGTCGACACGAGGTCTATTTCGATCGTCAGCGAGTAGCGAGTAACTAGTATCGTATAAAGTTTGCTTACCGTAAACGCCATAAATATTTTCACACATCTGGGATACCCATTTCAGTCTTATTGTACTGACCTGATGGTACGGTGGTAGTGAACCTGACTGAATCCGGGGTCGTGAGTTCGAATCCCAAGTGGGACAAACATTTATGTTAGAAATGCATTTTTTTCGAACATGTATTGTGTGTATAATGTTCCGCCGGATATTATCACTGTCGCCGCATTACTTTACCAGCTCCCACAAATTACTTCCAGTAACGAGTAGTGGTTTAGTTAAGTACTACGTAAAAACTGGTTATCTGCGACTGTATCTACTGCTTACGTTGTAATTCGAGAAAAAATAATTGAATTTACTTCATTATATAATGACAATAATTACAACATGGACGATTGAGTTATATAAATATGTAGTGCAGGAATACGTAAATTTGTTTTCCCAAAGTCCCATTCGTTTAGATATATGATTAATATGGTTTGTTAAATTAACCAAGTTACATTCATAAGGGGGTTCAAATCGCAGACAGGGCGCCATGGCGCTCATTATTCCCATACCCTGTTGTTTAGTCGTCCAAAAAACTATTCCTTGATAATATACGTGCATATTGTGCGAGTTGGTCCCTGTCGTACTGAAACTTAATAAACAATATTCACAAAGAATATGCACAAAAACCGAAATAAGTCATCACGAATCCTGCCTTTACCTAAACACTTTCAAACTCAAACATGAACCAATAGTACACCCACACCCACGCTATGCAAACCCATAGTAAAAATACACATCACTTTGAAAATATCAAATTCACATTAAATCATAATGATTAACATCTATTAAAGATTGTTCGGTGTCGTGTAACAAGACATCTGACCGAACCTTGGACCTCGAGATGGCTCGCAGATATGTAATTACAGCGCACCCGCCCGGTAGCGTCACCGGATCCAAAGGTTAACCGCGTCAACCTGTTGCGCAAATAATAATATTGGGTAATATTCGATGGTTGCTTAACCAACCACCTCTCTATGTCTAAACAACATGTCCACACACGGCCATCTGATTCAAAACTAGGCAGAATTTGTAGTATACCTACTAGACGGCTGATAAACTACATATATGTACATATACCTAGATACATAGTTCTCATTAGACCTAACACAATCGGGACGGAATTTTACAACCAGAGCGGAATCGAATCGGGAATCACAGCTCACCCAGCAAACTGACGTCATAATCAACTAGTCCGATCGGTAAAGCCGTTGGTATGCATTGAGGTAGCAAAAATGAATTCTTAGAAAATCACGACCTTCAACATTACGAGAATCATTGATGTCCAATTGGTGACGTCACGTGACTTGTTACTGTATATCATGTGGCAAAGGATCGTGTTGCAACCTCCGTTGCCATTCATCATGTTCATTTTGTTATTGTTCGTTAATTAATGATCATTTATTTGTGTTATATCTCTTACAGTCCATAGTCCGTCTCTGTCGTCTGTAGTCCTATTATTGAACATTTATTAGAAATTCTGACTACAGATGTGTTCAGCTGCTGTGTTCTGTATCGTTTATCTATCATAGATGCATCGGGATTCAGATTTTAATTATTATTATACCCTTCATCGCACAACAAAACAACACAAAACAATATTTGGCAGAAGAACATACATAACATGTGATTAAGTAACATTAAAGATTAAGCTTAAAAATATTTACTTACATAGACATAAAAAGATTTATTTTTCTAAATTTCTTGAGCAGAGTTACATATATTTTTAAGGATATATTTTTTCATTAAATCCGTATAAAATCCAAAATTTGGTCAAATATTTGTTTGCCTCTGGCGGTGCCTTCCCGGTGCAACGGTTGACTGACAGAGAAATAAGTGAAATAATGTTAAATTTTTAACCTTACACGCATAGGCAACATGAATTCGATTTCTTATCCGCCTCAATGGGATCCAGGAAGGTCAGAAGGTGTGTTCGGTTCTTAATAAATAGAATGTGAATGCTCCTACTTACTTGTTCTATTGTGAGCGGCAAAAGAGAGGCGATCCAAGGAACAAGCGAATGTTTTATAAGGAATAAAAAGAGAAGCTTCTCGACCAATTAATACTTATATGGATAATATTTATTGTTTCTACAGAATATGCGCAAATTTGTAAAAGAATATTGAATTATGCGTGACACAAACTCGTCAAATACCGTAATTTTAGCCCCGTGGCTATACGATGTTATTAACTTTGACAGACGCTTCTCTTAATGCGTTGGCAGTTTTATAGAGAAGTACACAACGTTGCAAAAAGTTAATAATTGTTATTCGGCAATTATATATGAAAACTATTGAATTTAAGATAATTTTATGTTGGTGTTTTGTAATTTTTGCAATGCTACTATAAGCCTATAGCTCTTTAACATGAAAATTCTAACACAGTGAATACGATTTTTTTTACAAAAGTTTATCAAAATATTGATAGTATTGATGCATACATTTTGAAATAAATTATTATTATTATTACGCCAAGAGTGAAGCGATCATTCGCTTATATTTGCTCGCCAGATGTGAAGCAAATTCACATGTGCGACGGCGGAGAAAGTTGAAATATGTCGCTTAAGCGGGTATACCATGTTGCATAACCATGTTTTTTTAAATATAAATCTAGCCTTCGCTTTCGGAGGCCACGATATTATTAATATTAAATTTAAGGTTAAATTTCGTTTAATATTTTAGATATACCCGTTGCCTAAATATATTTATACGTCAATTTTAAATCATAACATTAAATACATTTTTGATATCCATATAACATATATTAAATACTCGTTTATTTATTACATTTATGCCGTTCATGTAGATTTCTCTATATATAAATAATTCTTGGTAAACAATGGAAAAATATTAATAACTTTTATAGTTATCAAGACTTATCACATAGTGAGCATATTCTCAGGCCCAGGTTATATGAGAAGAGATCATGTGACGATAGGGTTGTCAAATAACTGTTTATGTTGACGATGATTGAAAACTATTTCCAGGGCTTCAGCTAACGTCACAGCTGCCTTAATAATCATCTAGGTATGTGCAGTAGTGTTGAAAGAGAATTAAGTCTGTTTACCGATAGGTTGGTATCAGAAGATACAGAATGATAGCCTAACGGTTCGGATTTCAAATTCCTTCTCCGAAATTCTTAGGGACGGGTCTGAAATTAATTAGCAGAAAGTGATTAGCAGATTTAAAAAAAAATCCATAACTATATACAGTTAAGGAAAACCTCTTGAGGAAATCTACACAATTTACGAGTGTACTAACTCCTAAATGTCCTTATTGGCCACACTAGGGCCGAGATAACTAGAAACTTCCGACACAAGAAGTAAAAAAAGAGGTCGATCCGTACTGGAATAGCGGCGTCGAAGTGATGCACAAATAGGATTGTTGCCAATGACTAATTAAAGATAATCAGTTTATCCATGTGGAAACAGATATCAGCAGCCCTGAGGGAGAGGCACCGCGGGCCCATTGTGATGCGAGCCGCGCGTCGGTTCAACAAACGCACGTCATTGTAATGCAGGCGGCGGCCGCGGCTCGCTCGCCTGCGCGCTGGAAAGTTATGTTAACAGTTACGCTAAACTGAGCTATCATTGTACCCGCTTAGTGCTCGATTGCATTGAATCACTTCAACATCGAGAATCACGAGCTGATCCATTGAAAATATTTTAAAAATAATGCCTACAATATTGCTACTGGAATTATTGAGCTCTAGTTAAGCGCCGATATAACATTTATAGGTATAGAAATATGTATGTATAAAAATTTAAATACGTGTATGTTGAGTGCGCATGTGAAAGATGTTCTCCATAAAAAGCACACAAAATGTTCGAATGTGATTAGTTATAAATGTTACTGTTTATCAAATATCAAGAACAGTATAATAACTAACTTTCCTACATAACTCGCTACTGCTGAAGTCATTTCACTGATGTCGATCGCTTCCCAAAACTGATGATGGACTAGCGGCCATACCATATAAAGAACTATCAAAGGACACTTAATGACAAAAAATACATATTTACGCGATACGCATTAAGCATACTTACAACTTGATGTAGGTATTATAATTTTTTTTTTTACAAATTACAACGTACTTTACTACCTAATTCACTTATGTTTTATTTTATAATACGAATCACCAAATCCACAAAAACAACACACGCCGTGTAATCGACGAACATCATTCGTGGGCTAACAGAGACGAATGTAATAAGCCAAAAAGCGTTTAGCGAGCTCCCAACGAACGAAATTGAAATAAATTGAGGTACCCGTGTACGTCCAGACGCCGGGACGCACGCGAACTTCTTTTCATAACAAAGTAGGTATATAATTAAATCCGTCAGTATGCCGGTGCGTGATGTTAATTTGTTTTTCCACGAAGGATATATTATTTGTTATAAAAAACCTATTTAAGCGATATGTATCTGCGAAATTGCACTTCTTACTCTTGCACAATCATCTCCGTGCGTCCTTTGAACGGGACGGGGGCGCGACGGGGAGCGGGGTCGCAATTGGTATCACAGTATACCGATCGAATTTAATGCAAAAACGCCGATCATCATATACATGCCTGCAAATAATATGTCCCAATCGCAACGTTTTGCGTTCACATGGAATTAATATTCGATGTGCACGCACACTGGCATTCGACACGTATATAAACGCACCTATTTTGTCATTAGAGACCAATACCGTCGAGTTGGCCGAGTGTCCCCTGCACTGGGAACTAGTTCGCGCCGACTGCGCCGACACTGTTCGTGTCGGGGGCGGTCGAGTGAGCGTGTAACTAACGTCGACAAGGGTATCACTTTGCACTTGTGGCTTTGTTTGTACCTGTTCCAGTGAAGGTTCCTGTGCTATGAGCCTTTCGTCCTCTGTTAAGGATAATCTTTAATTTACTGACGGTAATAAAATAAAGCCGAGTACAGACCAGACGATAGTGCGAAGCATTATAAATATTTTCGCTTTGCTTTAGCGTTGATTAAATTATGACGTAGGATGAAAAAGTAGATATCATCTTTTTAGAGTATGTTATTAAAAACTCATTCTGAATTAATTTGAATTTCGGAATAGGTTTTATGCAATTTCAATATAAATCGATTGCTTGCATCACGCACATGTCCAACAATAGTTGGTCAGAATGTGTATAAGATGCCGTTTATTAATTTTCGTATAATTGACATTTAGGCGCTTCTACGTACTTTAGTAGGAAGTTTAACATTTTTATATACTTTCAGGAATTTTATAACTGCGAATGATTTTAAAGGTATGCTACAATACATATGTTATTTATAGAAATTTAAACGAAGTAAGCTACTTTGGCAAGCAAAGTTTTTAGATTGAAAGAGAATATCCCGAACTAATCCATACTCTTTGTTTTATTATAGATCACCAATTTACACAAAACCTACATTACTTATACACTATCCTCAATAAGCTTCCTATAGCAGAAATGTTGTGAAACTCCTCACACCTTTGAATATACTCAGAGAACTAAGCATTTCACACTTGAACATCGTTACCAAAAAAAATAGTCATATCAGCAGTTAGCGCACGCGAGGAGCTGCGGCGGTGGTAATTTTGTCAAATTGAACAAATGCCTTCCCAGCTGGATGCCGGTCTCGCTGCGGTAATGAGGTGGCCATTAAAACGGAGCGAGCAATTGGCGGTGGACATGCGATCCGTCGGCCGCGGGTCCGTCACATCGCATGACGCGCCAGGGACCGTCTCAATTAAAACTGTATCAGACAATTGTAGCGTTCGGTTCGGGAACGTGGAAGTGGTGATAATTACGGTGCCTCGCGTTTAGAAATTATAATAATTATCAGAATTGCCGCCTCGAATTTCATAGGAAAATGCTTTTAGCTTTGTTAATATTGCTGTGTTCCTTTTCTCGCTCTGAGATTGTGATAAAATTTATTGTTTCCAAATAAAACAATAACATTTCTTAATTGTATAAGTAATGTACAGACATAATTATATATAATACTTTACTAGGTAATTTAATTTGACAATTCATAAAATTAATTTCAAAGTTTATTCATTTAATTTAACATTCATACAATTAAATCATAAAAGATATACACTTAAACGACTCATATTATTTTAGCCGTGTAAATATTATAAAAGATATTTATATGAAGTTAGCGTTGAGCTTGCTTGAAACCCTAACAAAATAAACTCTCATATAATATTATCACATCACAGCGTGCTTCTAACTGCACGCCATCCGGAGACAGGCAAGATCAAACCTAATACTCGATGAATAGAATCGAACATAACTCTAACCGAGAGGTAGTCATCGCTAAGTTATTTGGATTCGCGATCCCAGTTGCATAAGTAACACCGTTCCTTCACGCTCGAGGAGCGAATGAATGAGCGAATGAGTTATAAATCAAACCCTGTCATGTATTCAGTTCGAACGGCTAACGGTCCCGGCACGTATGGCAGAAACCTGAACGGGCCTGTAATGCCCCAACAATTATATCTTCATTTATGGAACGGTGAATAGCATGCGAACATGACTGGTAATCGCTGAGGGATTGATGTGGCCAACTTGCTAGGCTGCGGCTAGCGGTAGCGCCATTGATTGATATATTTTTGTGAACAATTCTCATATCAACACATCAAACCCTGCAAACGTTCCTTCGATCGACTGTCGTCTTCTTTCAGTGTGAGAAGGATTAAGGCTATAGCGTGCCAAACTGGACGAGTATGGGTTGGCGGGCTTCACGCGCCTTAGATAATGAATATTATGCAGAACGTTCAGGGATGCAGGTTTCCTGGCGATATTTTCCTTAGCCGTTAAAGGGAATGATATTTAAATTACAAAACGCACATAGCTTCGTGTATTCAAAAATTCTTGTTAGGATGGGATCCACAGATTCCAGGAGATTGACATACAATTTTAAACTAACAATGGCTACTCTATCGAGTACCGTACTCGTGAAAAATTAAGTAAGGTTAAAATGACTGCTATCCGTTTATACTCCACCGCTGGGAGTGAAATTGGAGAAACCGCCCAAATCTAACATCAGAAATACCGATATCTTTCACATATATTTTCATTACTATCGGTTTTTATAGTAATTTTTGTCTACCATCTTCGGGACTTGCATTAAGAATTAGACGATTTTTAGATTTCAATTAGCAATAAGTTGACAATTTCTATTAGCAATAAGTCGAGAGCTCACCAATTTCGCAATCGAACAATTTTGTGATTATTTTTATATATATCGAATTGTTATTTTTTACAATTAAGTCGAAAAATTAAATGAAATTCCTACTTTTTATGGCTTGATATTTTCTTCCAACGATACATTTTTATCCAAATTATAATATAATAACCCATTTTTCGTGAATATGTGGGCGTACACAAATAACATTTAATCTGTTGAACAAAGTTAGATGATAATGATGAGAATTATTCATTAATTACAATAGCCAGGTTCGTTGACTCCGCACAAAAACCCGACATTCCGTCATATGGCACGGGGCATTCGACGGCGCTCACATAGGCACTGCCCGACACAACTGCCGCTTGGCACAGCGGCTGTCGCCACGGCTGATGATGACACACACACTTTGTTTAATTTTTTTGAATAATTAGTGGGAAATCTGTAACATCTGACGATTTGCATGATCATGATGATATTTGGGTTCAATGTCTTCTTAGCATATCAATTGAGCAATTAAAATAAATTGACATAGTAAATATTTGTATACAACTAATCGTTTACCTGGAAACCGTTTGCAAATTGTGTAAATTATATCTCAAGTGTGGTCTGCGCCTGTAAACCGTAGCAACAGTAAGTTTATATTGTTCCTACCCTTTTATACACCGTAATATAATATATCGGTATATAATTAATATAGCGGTTTCTAAAAATGAAACGTACTTTTAATATAGATATTACTGGAGCTAAGCTAAGCTCATGTGCGGAACACGAAATTAAATCGGACTAATCGCTTCCAGTCGCCAGCCATGGCCAGTAAATCGTAAGTGGAATACAAACCATGTACCCGCCGAGAAATAAATGATGCATTTCTCTTGCCAAATGAATTGGTGCACGCGTTTACAACAAAGTAACGCTAGTGTGAAATTTAGATGCTGTGGGCAGGAAGCAAGTGTATGTATACACGACTGATTTATTTAGCGGCGGCCGTAAGATGTTTGTTCATGCTTTTACTGAACTAATTTATGTGCTGTGCTACATTAATTATTTACAGTCGAAAATAATACTAGCACGCAGTGTATAAATTTAGTGCAGTGTGTAAACTGCTCCGAGTTGTATTAATCCTGCTTTTATGCTATGGCAATAACAAACGAGCGTGCATTTGTGGACGTAAAGTAGCTGATATGTATCCCTGTTGATTACATACTGATGTGCTGGTCTCCAATGGAGAATTAACTCCATCAGAGCTCGTACTTCTGAGGAGTAAATCTGAAAACCCTATGGTGCAACATGGCTGCTCACCAAAACATATAAGCACAGCATAAACACTGTTGTTCAGAAGCAGAAAGAAATGAAATGTTAGTACTACTGTTGGCGAACCCTGAGTTTAACATTCTACTTGCCATGTCTTTATCTCACACGATGAGGATTAAGGGGAAGAATTGGAGCTTCGCTTATCTCTTACCTACGACGACAGACAGCATAGTTTCCATATGCGGATGTGTGCAGACTATTCCGTCTTTTAAATCCAACAATCCGAAACAAATCCAAAGCTGCAAATTTGAACATTACCATGAAAGCTTATTTATATAAGAGCACAAAAAACCTGAATACTGATGTATATTTATTACAAAACGACATGAACGCGTGACGTTGAACATGTAACGCAAATGGATATTAAAATCCGTTTATGGCAGGTGTCTCTGCAAAAGGCGACCCGTATTGGTGTCTGTTGACTCACACGGCAACTGAACTAACCTGTTCATAGATTTACTCTCACGAATTACACGATTTTCTCCCTTTTTCCGCACTTTTCCCACCCGTCGCGCTTCATATGGATATGTGAAAATGGCGTAAGGTCGTGTACGCGCGCACGCCACGCCACTTTCGATGTCGACGGTTGACGGATCACTTTTATTTTTTAATGGCGACCGGATTCCGGCGATATTTAATAAGCCGCTTCCGGTAAAATAGCTTGTCGCTATATAGCTGTAATATAATATAACGCTATATAGCTTTTATGTATAAAGATGGCATTCATATAATTCTGAGCTTGTTGTCTTCCTCCTGGATTTTGGGGGTCTTCAATGGACCATCAAACTGTTTCATTGCATTTGTTATAAACTTGTGTCCTGTTATTTATATAAATTGTTCATATCGGTTTTTTATTTCCATATCTCATAGACAGTGACAAAATATCTAGCAATAAAACCGTTTAGGCATAAATAAAAGCGTATCACAGTTGACACGATTAAAGTTCACTGATTACAAGAGACAATCATTGGTGCACTGCAAAAGCTGTGATAAAACA
>DVPR01000620.1:0-13102 GCA_018239345.1 Oxynetra stangelandi
CAGATCGTTAATATGCAGCAGGAAGAGCGTTGCGGAGAGAATAGATCCTTGAGAAACTCCGGCGTTTATATCCTGTACGTCTGACGTGTGTCCAATAAAACCACACGTATGGACTATACACTCAAGAAATCAGCAATCCACCTGCACAAGCTAGCGAAAGCCCGTAAGAGGGAAGCTTGCTGAGGAGACCTTCATGCCAAACCTTGCTTCTCAATAGCCTCCTCACAAACATGCGTGGAAGAAGATCTCCGGTAACCATTCAGCTGACAAACTGAATATTAAAGACCCAGAAATAGTAACATTAGACTTATAATAAGAATTTGAACTTGTCATGTACGCATTACGAAAATACACCGCCATCTCAGTTGCGAGCACCATTAGCTGGTTTGATATGCCTGCCGACATTTATAGTACGTAGTAGTTCTATCGGCAACGTTACAATTACAAGAATAGAAGAATACCAAAGACGACACGTAATACCAATTTAATTAGTGTATTATATAACTAACAGTATTAAGTACGATACGAATTGTTCTTCAGTCAATCGTCAATAAATTATTAAGACCATTTAAAAAAGATCAATAGGTCCATTTGAAAAAACATCATAATGCCAGAAATTTTAAGCAACAAAGCCTGATTCTATCGCGGAAACCATTTCTGTTAAGTAGGAAATTAATGTGATGTATTGTATCATTATAAATACATACTCTGTCATTATTAGCGGTTTGCTAAGAGTTACGTAAATTTAGTTGTAGATTATTCTATATAACAATAAAACTGGTATATTGGATATGTTTTGTCGCAATAAACAATATGTACATAGTCGCTGTAACTTATCTACATATACCTAAATGTGACATGTGAATTAAATTCTTTTTCGCGAGAACGCCGAAAATTCCAAACTTTTATTTGGCAAAGAGTACAATACATACGGTTAGTGAATGTTCAAATTATGAACATTGATGTGAATATGAATTTTTAAAATCTTATTTTACTTTAATTCGTACTGAAAACGAATAGAATACATCAAAACAATCGAAGCGATGACTCGATTGTATGTTAACAATATGAGTGTTAACGTGTAATCGGTAAAGCTAAGAGGGATCTTTGTTTTGTTATAAATTATTGTATAAGGGTTTATGGAAAAATAAAAAAGTACATTTCACTGTGAGAAGCCTTTCAAACATTTAAAATAAAAAGCGCGTCTATAAGACCACGGGAGTGAATAAAGTTATTGCATGTCATAGCGAGTCATTAAAAATTCTCGTATTCTTTTTACTTGCTACGTTCATATCAACATAATAATATGCTTAGGAATATTTGCCTAAGCGATCGCTTCTGGTTTAAAGTACACATGATTATAATTTTCTGCAACCAGAAATTTAATGTATGTATTTAAATAGTCTTACCATTAAGAATTTTTTTCAAGTATATATTGAAATATTAAAATTGATTTAGATCAAACAAAACTCAGTGTAATCAATAAATAAATAATCACCTAAGTATTCGATTTACAGTGGCTCATGTTAAGGTAATAAAATTGATAGAAAAGTTGTAATATACGAGTATGTTCTTATCTGAAAAGTGATCGTAATATTTTAATTGTGAAAAGAGTAGCACACGGGCTTGCAGCGGTCACAAGTGGTCGCTGTCGCCCGTTGTCGGTCGCAGATATCTGCAGATACGACTATTTGCAGTATTTTGGGCTGTCACATAAATTTGCCACTCTTGAGGGCTGAAATGGTCGCCTCCAATGTACACGTGAACCGGCAACCACGCCCTTCAAATCGAAACACAAATGGCTATAACAACGACTGCTTTATGGCGGACATAAGTGTAGCGGTTGTACTTCTCCGGGCGACCTGTATACAGGTTCTTCCACCTACCAGTTGTATGACCGGGCGCTAAATAGTTAAACGTAACAAGGAACAATAGAGCTTTCTTGTTTCGAAATGCTCAGTATGAAATTAATTTGAGTTAAGCTTGTACCTATCGTTTGACTAATATGATAGATAGTTGGTATAATATACACCCCTCTAGCTAAATGTTAGCTTCAGTAAGTAGTTTAACCTTGTGTTCAGCGTGCATCATTGTTCCATTTACGGTCTCACTGGTATAGCAGGCGAATAGGCTCGGGAATTAAGCATTCCAACTTATCCTTTGGGAGTAGCAACGGGTTTGTAAGGTTAACAATTATTGACAAATATATCACGGGTGTGTTTCAACATGCTTAACGAAAAAATGACATAAAATTATTAATTTGTTTCACGCAGGTTCAAGAGCTTCGTTTAACTTGATACAGACACACACACACACACACACACACAAATCTTTTGCAACTAGCCTCAACATCACTGCTAAGAGCGCTTTTCGTTCTATTACTAGAAGCCAAGTCGCACAACGACTTTCTTATATAACATTAGTAGTTGAAATACCGACAGCAGCGCCACTTATCGGGTCCAAATGTATTTTTGAATCATCCAGGAAATCATCATTACTGGACCATCACTGGACTTCTTATAAATTACATATACGAGTGTACATACATCTCCAAACAAATACAAATAATTTCACAGCCAGACAGGGTATAATTATAAGTATTCATTACAATAATTCATTTTCAAAATTTTAAATCACATTTTTTCAATATAAATCCCCGATAGCGTGTGTACTCATATATTGTACTGCATGAAGGACGTAATATACGGGCTCTCTTCGGCCAAACGCGCTCGCCCAGCCCGGTATGCAATATTGGAATTTCAGTCGAGTTATTAATCTTGGAAAGCTACCATGGGGACACTCAATATCTTTATTACTTAGTAAGCTATTCCTCATCAGTGCTAGTAGTTTACATAGTGTTTTATCTTAAAATGTAACAAGACTTTTTTCCGTTGTAATAGTATTATATTTCCTGTAATTGGAAATTACTTTGACAGACAGCTTTACCGAAATATTCATACTTTACAAATGAATGAATTCATATTGTATGCAATATACATTCATATTTTATGCAATCGAAAAACAAAACGCCCTTATGCCTTATGTTTCTTAACACAAAATTATAAGCCAGTTAAAGTGATGTCTACTTCAGACCTTATACTTGTATGTTTACGTGAAGAAAGTGAAAAACGAGCAAATGGCACACGGCCGGTGGCCCCACGTATTAGACAATTTTGACCGATTTCGATAATGCCTGTAACAGATATATGTATATATGGTAAATTGTTATTCCTTGTTGTTCGTCCTATTTAGGTTAATCATAGAGGAGTCACGGCTTCCTGTTGTGGCTAGCTAACAATAATTTCTGACTGTTTTCGTGTATGTACTTACAACTTTGGAATGCATTGAGCGGTCTGCTGAGTAGACCGGTCTACTCAGGTTTACTTTGTAGCAAGCTATGTAAGATGCCCTCGTATCTTCGGAGTACTTTCGTACCGTTAGATACAGATCTATAGGTTTTATGAATAAAGAATAACAACTTTCGCATTTTATTTATTATACTCGATTACTACAAATAATTGTTTACTGGCTGCCATTGACATCACAGATTCATTACAGGCTTTTTATTATTTATATTAACTTATGTATTTTATTTGGACTTAAATGTACTAACTAATATAAACAAAAAAAGAAATGTAATTAAGGAGAACTTTTTGAACAATTATTAGTCGTGTTAAGCTTTTGATTAGGTTTCAAAAACAAATTGTAATACAATTCTACACACTAAAAAAAATGTAGCAAACAGCCATCTGATCCCAAAATAGGCAGTTAAACAGTGTCTGTCTAACGTGTGTATGTAAGTATTTCTAATAAATATATACATATTTATAAGAAATACATATATACACACGTCGTGTATTTCTAATATATATATATATATATTAGAAATACATACATACACACGTAGTACAACATTATTTACTACAAATATTGTAGTAAATATATATTAGAATTCAATACCTAATTGTTTGTTCATCAAACGTTAAGATGTATTTATGCGGGTCCGATGTATTTTGGAACTTTTAGATGCGTGTTTTTCATAAATTTGTTCTCTCACTCGCCAATTACTTGGCAACAGACAATTTCGCTTGTTTGTTTTAGAACATAATTAGGAAAGAAACACTATCGACTCGTCTCACTGACTGGAGGCAATGATAAGTTTGAGTAGTTGTTCAGATGTGTATTTTTAGGGAAACAGATTAAATATTTTCCATTGCATTGTGCAAGTGGATGAATTATTGATCTGTTATAGTAAATATACGTTCAAATTAAAACTTTTTATTTCATACCAACCTTAAAATTCTTCTAGGGAAAACTACTTTAATACTTTCCTGTTTGTAATGTGTCAATATAACAGCTAAGTGTAAAATAAAAGTAATCAAGTATATGTATGTGCTTTCTGAAACAGCTAGATGGGAAGTTTGCTTGTCTACATCGACGCTAAGGCTAATTTAACATGATACTAAGATATGATGTAGCTGAACCTCTGTGTGTTAGAGCCCTCTATGGATAGCGGGCGAGGCGAGCGGACTGGAGCGAAGGTGGCGCAAGGTGGCGGAGGCGGGGCGCGGCTCAGACGGACGCCTACGCGCGCGCCAACGGACGTCTTCGCCACCGACAGCGCCACAGCGGCCGGGCCTCGCGCCCGCCGCGCCCGCGTACGCTACTCTGATATACAACCCTATTTATGCTTAGTTTTCTGTCGGCTTAAATACACTTGCGACCGGTTACGGGTGAGTTTTTATTGTGATGGATTTTGTTGTTACTATGTGATATGCTTACAGTTTATTTGTATACTTTTGCTTAATGTATTTCATAGTTTTGGAGACTGAAATTATCTTAAGTTTTGTTTTTTAAGAAAATGTATTGTATTTTTTTATACTTTGTAAATGCATTAATATTAATTTATATTACAAATTAAGTTATTATTCTGGGTTGTTTGTTTTCTTTATCTGGAAGTCTATTATTTTAATTTGTAAATGAGTTATACGATTTGTTAAGACAACTTTTTTACCGTTAAGTGTAAACTTAGATTTGTTTATATTATTTATTTATTATTTCTCTCCAGTTTTTTATCCGTTTTAAATATTGCAATTTTTTCGGTGGCTTTCAGCATAATACATGACTTTTATAACTGTAGATAATTGTCTTATTTGCATATACTTAATCAAAATTGTATTGGATGTAGAACTACGGTCTTGTATTGAATATTAATTTTATCAAATTTCTTATCTTACTTTATTCCTTACTTTTCATGATATTCAAATAATTACGCAATTATTTCGTATGTTTTTTTTAATACGGTGTGATTATTTCGTCACTGCAACAATAATTTTGTCCGAATCTCTAAGCATATATCGTTACTATTCGAATGCCTGTTCTACAGAAAATAATACATAAACTTAAATGGAAAACTTTTTAAGAGGTGAAATAATTTTGACTTATAGACTAATCACTATATGATAGGTAACTAAGAAAACACTTGATTTACTGTCACAATATTGCCAAGTTTTGTAATTTTCTGTTTTAGAATCATATTTTATAATATGTGTAATATCTGCTTTTCATAGTCCATTTATAGATAGATATACGAGTAAGTCTTGCCGTAATTTGAGTCAAATTTTTAGGAATTAACCCCATTGTATATAGAATCTGAACAATTTAAGTACATTTTAGCCTGAAATAACTTGAATTAATAACTATTTAATGGTTAATTAGCGACACGGTACATTTCTAGTTAACGTTTTACAGATAATAGTTTTCTCATAGAACATTAGGACGGAGGGATCTTGTTGTAACTTGAACGATTTGCTATTATAAGTATCTATCGTAATACCAACTAAAGAGAATTTATTTTCGTTGCTATGAGAAAAATAAAATCTAAATGACGAAGGCAAATAATATTCCAAATTGAACCGAATGAATATGTTAATATCCATTTGTTTGGCTATATATTTTTTTAATATTTTTGCCTTTAGGTAAGGCAAATTGAGCTATAGTTGGTACAAGTATGAAAGTCAGCTCATTAATGAACTTTCATTCGATTAGAATGGCATTTCGAATGGAGAAATCAAATATTCATTTATTTTCATTAAATTCAACATACACACATGGTTTGCGGTATATTCTTTATAGCGTCTAAGTCAGTTAAGTATTAAATACAATGGGCATCATGAGCCACATATTACTGGAGCCCTTTTCATAATTCGTCATTTATCAACACTCGTCAGATTTACAACTAGAAAGTATTTTTGTTATTTGATGATATCATTTTAGTTTTTATCAAAATCGACCTCAAGACTCCTTTTTAGTGTTTTTCGCTCCCGTTACATCTAGTCCCATTACATTCGCATTTGGCCATCTAAACCCAGTAGAAACATTTTAACTGGACATGGCCTGCCACATTCAGACTAAACGTTATGTAATTTACAATACTAGCATTTAGCCTTTCAACTAAACCACGTGGGGCCATGCAGTATTTTACAACAATTGCAGATTGGCCACGGTTTTACACATACACATACACACACACGATTATAGAAAAGGTTATTGCGCGTTAAAACAGGTTATTGCGTGTGAACTAGTTTTAATTAACTACATTAACTTACGATTTGTATTTGCTATGACTATCAAAGGCAATATAAGCTAATCTGGAAGACTCCACTGAAAATATCCGACAGGCGCCGAACAGATGTTTGTTCAAAAGGTTGCTCCGTGAATAATTCTCATACAATATTTGAAGTATTTGTTGATTTGAAATGTTAACTTATATTATTTCCATATTTTGGTTGTTTGACTGTGTATTTATTGTGTATGTATTTATTATATTAATGTATGTGTTAAGTGTGCGTGTACCATACCTTCTCTCCGCACCTAAAGTTGATTGGAAGAGAATGGTATTTGGCATCAAGGACGCCGTCATGCGCCTTAGTTTTAAGTGTAAATTAATAACATAACATCGACATCGAGTATAAATATTAACATTGACACTGTATAACTACATTCAAAATTTCTATATTTGCCGAATCACAAATGAATTCAGCATTAAGCACCTTCACACTATTGAATGATCCGTATTGATGTGTTCGTTCTTCGAGATATTAATCGCAATGAATAAAAGCTTATTTCATAATCCAATGTAGACTTTATTGTATATTCAAAACTGTACGTTCGAATATCAATATCGAAAATAAAATTATTAAACTTGCAATGTTCTTAAATGGTTTCAATAGCACATTAATTGTTTTATATGTTTTTTGTTTTTAATGAATGATAATGTTTAATTTGTTGTAAATCTTGCGTTCAGTACGCGAAACAAGTTTCTTCTTTTGTTCAGTTCTGTTGGTGCTATTATGGCCGGAACTAATTTACTCTTCGTAGTATTGAAGACGCATTAATATGTAACTTGAAGGAGGAAACTCTGGAAACTTTCAGCCGCGTCGATTAAAGGTAAGGCGGATCACGGATCAATATTGTGTAACGTATTACTTCAATAACAACTTTTATTAAATATAACGTTTAAATCATTGGATTTTTGTCCAATAATACACCAAAATTTTAAAACCATCAGTATATTCGTAACGTTTGAAATACAATTTGAAACACAATGAACATTATGAAATTCTGTTTCCATATCTCTACTGGACGAGAGTGACTCCGTAACCGAGGGAGTCTTGGGCCATACTTTGATGTACTCTGTTCGAATGCCAACTGGGGGAAATGAGAAACATAAATGAATCGTTCAATTAGTATAACCGTTTTATCAATACAACCCTCGTAAGCTTCTTACGCGTTCCATTAATTAGAGATCTTTGGTAACTGTTTGTCTTGGCATCCGAGTACTTTAGTTACATAACCATATCGATGAGACCGAGATGATTTCGACAGTAGCTCTGATTGTAAGTTGAGTGGGGCGGGGAGGCTATCAAAGCTCAGATTTTAACAGATGGTCGTTTCGTCTTCCTATAATAAAGTGTTATTTTTATTATCATAGTAAACAGTAAAGTGTTAGTTACTGAGTAGCACTTTTACTAGTTTGTCGTTTTATCTACCCGAAGGTCGCTTGAATGATATCATTTCCTTAGTAATTAAACCGCATTTGAATAACCACGATTTGCAACTCCTCGTGTACATCTTCTCTTACTGATTTACCAATAAATACAGTAACTGCAGAATTGCACATGAAGATTTATAATTAGGATGGCATTTAGAGAATATTTTTTAACTTACTCGTACCTATTAGAAATTGTTTAAATTTATAAAAAAAAAAAATACTTCCGCCAATTAAATAATGGTATTGGTAGATATTAAAATATTTTCTAGCCTATGACCAAATATTTCACATGAGGTAGCAATAGCCGCAACCGACTTCTCCGTGTTTTCGCCCGCGTGGAAATCAGTGTGTTACAAAGTTTTTCCCGTGTAAATACTGACCCCGCGGGAATTCTAGGATAAAAAGTAGATGTAGATGCGCGCGCTTCAGCGGCCGCTCATCTCGCATAAGCAGGCGAGGTAGATGCGCGCCGCGGACGCCGACCGGCAAGTCATGGAAAGAGCGCCGGCTCGCAGAGGTAATATTGTTTCTGTGGCGTATAATTTTAAATCGATAATATCTTCTATAGTATTTATTTGAATCATTTAGTATACAGGACAATTTTGATCTATATTAAATGGCAAAGCTGACGAACGCATTTAGATAAGGATTAATGCTTAAAAGAAGAAAACATCCTTGAAAATAACGTGATATTTTATATTTGTAAATTTTCAACATAAAAGCAAAGATTATGAGTTAACCACTTATTTCAAAATCTGTGCCTTGACGACGAAGTGTCCATTGATCCATAATTCCAGTATGCGCCAGTAAATTCGCCCAATATAAGTAATTGTTTATATATCTTCATCAATGATATATAAATAGAGCAATAACGAACTCAACAGACGGATTTTGCTAGTACACACGGAGTTAGATCTGTAAGTGGTGCTTGTCAAGACAAAGCTTTTGTGTCTGAGCTCTTTATCGTGTACTTTTCTGCTTATGTATATTTACTCAGTTGAATACTGCATCCATTTATAAAAAACATCATTCTTTTTTATAACTTCAACACTTTCCGTTATATAGTTCTAGAAATACTAGTTACTCACGATTACTATATTCTTGCGTTTGTTCATAGATATGTATATACATGATTAAGTTATCTAAAGTAGCAAAATGGTATGCAGCAGTCATTGCTGCCGTCCATAAACACCTGTTACCAATCTCCAATAGGTCTGTTCAAGTGGGATTATTAGCTTCAATTATTTTTAGATGTTAATGAGAATATTAGTTGGTTATACACAGGAGACAGGACTGCAGGAATAGGACTGTAAATCAATGTCAGTATGACGGCAGAGAGAAGCACTGAGGCATGCAGCAGTAAAAAGTTGCCGCTGTCGCCCATAGACATCTACAAACGAAGTCGAACAGGAATGTAGGCAATCTTTAGTCCTATTCTTTGTCTTGCTACTCTTGAGGACCGACATCGTCAACTTTACACACACACGTGGGCCTGCAACCACACCCTTCAGATCGCAACACAGATTGCTATAATAACAACTGCTTTGGGGCAGAAATATCCGTAGCATTGGTACTTCCCCGGGCATATATCTTCTACTTTACGAGCTCCCGCCGATGCAATCAAGTAAGTAAAGTTTAAATTGTATTGAAGAAAGTAAGTGAAGAAACGGCGACAAAACTGAAATGAAGTTGAAAAAAATTCACCATCAAATCAAATACGAAACAATTTGAGCGTTCATTTTACAGTTACCTAATCAGTTGATTTTACATCTCAAATACATCTATGCGGGCGGGGCTCGTAATAACATTTTCAAAGAAGATCTGCGAGTAAAGTCGTTTTAAATCTTTTTAAAGCAAGTAATTTTGGGCGCCTGCATTACTCAACGAATTTTGAGGTTGTCATAAGAGGTTTCATAAAAGCTATATTACTAACCCCCTTTTCCCGTAAAATTACCCATCAAATGTCCCAATCAACTACACCTTTTTCATAGAGAGAGACGCATAAGAAGCTGTTTTTAAAGTAAGAGCGAGACATCTGCTCGGGTGAAATAGGTCAAGATCATGTGACATCTGGTGAAGGAATTTTCCATGAACGTGTCAAGTTGGATACTAAACATTTTCTTCGAACGGTCTTATTTGTATGATTTGTTTGCGTGGCGATTTTTATTGCTATTTATAGTTTATATTAACCTGGAACAAGCAGGGGTCTTATAAGCTTAATTGAAATACGAGTAGCTGTTAAGATATTTGAGATTCGTGAGCATTCAATCACAAAATGAAGGTTTGAGTGCATCCATAATAATAGCCTATAACTACCCCGAGACATCTTATACACAGCTATCTGAACACAAATAAGGCAGAGGCTGTAGTATGGTAACAAAACATACTGAATCAACAGTCTAGTAAACTGTTACCTACATCTATCTTTCCACTGCAGGACGCAACAGTGTTGATGTAAGTGCATATGGTAAACTTTCAACTTTTCACTTTCTTATAGAACCTGTTAAATGTGAAATGTGAGATTAACAATTGTATTTGAGTGTAACTTTTAGTGGGTCAGAAATAAAAATAGTAACTGATTGATTTATGAATTAATAATATAGTCCCATGATGTTAAAATAATATGGTCTCCCTATCTTAAACTGTTTAAATAAAATTATCGGACATTAATAATGCTTTCAAACCAACATGCCACGAAGTCGTCAAAATTTTTTTCTTTTTCGATATATAAAAGCAATAAAAGTTACTTGAAGCAGAAATCTTAAATTGCCCCAAGTTGACTCAAGTTGTCCCTATTTGGCTCAGTTAGCCCCAAGTGGAACATTACGCCATCTCGCCTCTATCTAAATTTAATTGCTAGCATGAGTCATGATCTCGTACAACATCATCCATATAATTTTGATGAATGTTCAAACTTTCATAAAGTTAACAATTTTCAATTATATATCTCGGTGACCATATAATTTGATAAGCGTATTTTTTTGTTAAACATTTTAATTAAATATATAAATAATTAGTCACGCCAGGTCCCTAGCGGGGCAGGCAGAGAGCACGGAGCGCCAAACATCTCAGTCCTTACAAACCTCACGTGCTTTGTGTACATTCGTCAGTCTCTTCATACATACACGCCGGTTTTAGAGACTCTGGACTCCCCGATCAGCTAATTGGCCCGACCTATTTGGTCGAGATTGGTGAGTCTTGGCCTCTCTCGATACCTACGTCCATCAACACTCGCGTTATATATCTTCTTTGTTATTCTTTCACGATCCATTCTAGATGCCCGAACCATCGCAGCATCCCCATTTTTTTCACAATTATTGTTCTTTTTAAATGATTTCGTAAATTTCGTCACTTTTTTAATAATATGTCAAATGTAGTGTAAAAATATGTTTGCCGGATATTTTCTGTACATGGTCTAACCGAATTGCAACAGTTATATCTACAAATGTTCTATAGTAAAATAGACGACTCGTATTGTGGGGCAAACAACTTATAAAGTATAGAAAAAACCAAAGCATAACAGCGAGACACTGTTACAATGCATTCCAGTTTAATGTAGTTCAGATGAAGAGTTACAATAATAAATGTTTTTACGTATCTTTTTATATTTCTGGAGCTTGGCAGGTAGTTTAGATTTAGATAATATAAACGATTTTTTTTGTAACTGTATGAGTTCTTTACATTGTTTGAACTTCGCTTGATGACAAATATATTAAAATTGGACTTATTGCTGAAAAATCTTTCAATGAAAATCTAGTGGCTATGTTTATTTACAGATCCTAATATTAACGGACATTAACAGCGGCATAAAAATTAACAAGAGAGTTATTTAGCGAATACAGTCCTATCATTTTGGGACAAGTTCCATATAACTTAGTTACTGTATGTAAAAGGGAAGTTTCCAAGAAAGGATTTTGAGCCAAGTAGCGTTGAAAGCTTTTGGAACTTGATACAGATCCTTACTATATTTTGTGTGTGGTTCCCATTGTCATAACGATATTAGGGTCCAAGTAAGTACTCGTACAAATCATTATCTACTCGTATGTCGTAATAAAGTATTTTAGTCGGTGAGTGCATGATGATAAAATTGTATGATTATGTGTTATCAAATAGTGGTAGATCTGCAGTTTTCAAGACATTATCAAAATGAATATAAACACTTAATGGTCTCATTAATAATATATATAAAGAAGTAACCAACTTTGTGTTCTATGTTAACTTATGACTTAAACTTAATTATAAATCCAAAATAAGGGACCTAGTTTTCAATGCTTCTAAATGGTCATATTTCTTTGAATTATATTGTATTATATTCTATTGTACAGCAAAGAAACAGGTTCCTAAGTTGTTGGCAATGTTACCATGATAAAACATTAAAGTAAAAATGCCGTCACAAAAAACAGCCCTATAATGCACATGGTTTTATTGACATATAATGAAGTACAAATACTTCGTAATCAATTGCAAAGTTTTACAATATTTAGCCTGTCGATAACCAATGTAATTTGCAATTAAAAGCTTTAAAATAATAAAAAAAAAACAGAGAAATTATTTCTTGGCAATTCATTTGGAAAGCGCACATATACATATAGTAAAAACATAATGTAGAATTGATCACGGCCTGCCAGCATTTTTTGTGCTCTACTTTACTTATATGGTGAACTTACTATCTGATGAGGAGCAAATGGCTACATTCGAGCTCAGGTCAGGTCGGCGGCCTATCTTAGAACTGGAGTTATTTGTAATAAGGGAACTTTGCTGCTGTTATTTGCTGAGCGCGAGTGCTAGAACCTATTTATATAAGCCTCGCCTGAAGTAGTAACTCGTTGATAATTATACCTGTTGTGAAACAATGGTTATTTAAACTATTTGTGTTTGTCTGAAGGATGTGGTCGACAGGGGCATGTATTTATTAGAGCCAAACATCTCAGTCCTCATGTCCTCGAGCAGTCGGTGTCTACCTTTTTTTTTTTTTTTTTGTTTATCCTCGGGGAAACGCTCATGATTCCCACCCTGTCGGGGACTCCCGGGTGGGTATGTGGGGCTCAT